>JAAAKL020011361.1:0-13714 GCA_010016065.2 Carybdea cf. marsupialis auct. non (Linnaeus, 1758) | reverse complement strand
TAATCAAACCTGTGACAGATAATTTGACTCGTGTGTTGGATTTAGTTTATTCTACTGCTGCGCTCGGACATCTCACACCTATTGCAATTTATTTCAAATTGTCGACAGCGAGGGAGACTGCTCCGGCTCTTCCGTATATATTACATATGTATTTTACTATAAGTACAAGAAACTTTTTAAAGTTTGCTACCCCTACAGTAGATTACATTTTCCTTTGTCTTTTTATGATTTTTCTTTTATAGGATATTTGCAACATATCAAATCTGTGCCAAAGATAAACCGAAGACAGGGAAATAGATGGTCAATAACCCATACTTCAAAAGAAAGTCATAGTCCGGATATCAGCATGACAACCTAGTGAAGTCCTCGTTTCGGTTTAGACTCTTGTTAGTGTAACATCACTTAAATACCTTTAATCTTCTTTAGTAATAAATTGTACGAGTATACAATGTAGGACATTGGTTCACAGTGCACAAAACAGTATACTATACTCTTTCAGAGATATTAATTTTCATTTAAAAAGCTTAAGTATGTTCTGTTATCAATCTACATTACTCTTTTGATAAGAATGGTATAGAGGAGAGTGGCTTTTGTATATGTGTTTATCAATTGAAAGTCTGGAATAATTGTTTGTTGTTAATTGTAAAAGATTCAGCTGCTTGATTCTGCACTCGTGATACTATCCATGTTAACGATGGCCCGCACTTTGAGACATGACGGCTTAGCTCCAACATATCATGACAATGCTGCACCCGACGTAAACCAGAGCATTTGACCACTCCCTTACTTTCTTGTACTCTGGTGATGCATTAAAAGCTACACCAATTATCAATAGCATGCAGAAATTTAATAGGCCGATACAAATCGAGGGTTGCCCCATGTTTCAATTTGAGTGTTTAATAGACTCTGACTGAAGTGACGTCAGCCTGGCTCCATTGACTACCTCACGCGCCATCTTGGCTCTACGTCACTTGGTCAAGGCGTTGCTGTGCTGACTTACTTACTTACTACGAAAGAATCTTCTTAATCCTTTTTGTCTTCGTACTTTGGGCTGAAATTCTATTATTTGTGTTGTATTTCATTGAGATGACAGGTTGCTCAATGTCAAATAATCTATCAACAGATCGTCAATTACTCTATTTCTTTGCTTCGATGAAAGTTGTCTAAATGCCTACTTTCCTGCCTTATATATAATTCCTCTTCTTTATACAGAAATCCTTAGAAAGTAAAAGAATATTTTAGAACATTCCGGAAATTTCTAGTGTGTTCTATAGAAAATTCTGGAAGGTTCTAGAATCCCATAGAACCTGACAGAACATTCTAGAATGTTCTAGAAGGTTATAGAATGTTCTGGAAGATAATAGAATGTTCTGGAAAACTAAAGAAATTTCTAGAAGAATCCAGATTAAAGAATCCAGGGCTGTTGCCAAGTCAAGTCAAATTAAGGCAGTCCCATGACAATTTAGGAATGGTCAGTGCAACCACGGGAGTATAAAGATTAGTTGCAAGTTATTAAGACTTCTAATCTGTTTGGGATGGGGAAATGGATCTCTGATATTGAACAGGATCAATCCCAGTAGTCACTGCTCCTAAAAAAATGTGTCATGGTGCCAATGATGCAAAACTGCAGAACTCTGATGTGATTGGGATGTCCCGAGCAGCAAAAATGACATCATAGCTAAATGAGATCACTTGGGACACCCCAATATAAGGAAAACCTCCAGGCTTAAGAGAAGGGAAGACGATGGAAATTCAAGAAGCAGGAGGAGACGGGGAAGAAAGGCCAGTCTCCTTGAAAGTTGTTTATGGAGGTCAGATCCGTCGATGGTTGGGTCAAGAAACCGAAACCGAAACTGAAACAGGGGAGAAATTGTAAAAGACAGAGTCGCAATTTCGTAACTCATAGCTTGTAGAGGTGTTTTGAAGTAAGTTTACTATTGTGTATGATTTTCGGAAACCAAGCTAAATCTGATTTGCCTCAAACCACACGATACTTCTCTATTTGTTCCTTCGTACACTCCGCTTGCGCTCGTCGAGCTGTGACACAATGAAATCTCTGTTTCATCACATTTTAAATGCTAGGCGCAGTGTGTGACCGCAAGTTACAATGATACATATCTCATGGCTGTTTATTGTAAACAAAACTACCTAAACCCAAGAAAAAAGAATTGAAAAAGAATTACTTGGATCAGTTACAATACAAGAAATTCTGCCGTTGTTTAAATCATCTTTTATAGTTTGGAACCAAAAAGGGGATTCAGTGACAAATCTGGAATCTCACTGTCAGTGTTTGTAGTATTAAAATGGCAATCAATGATAACATGCAAAAATTCGTAATTTACTAAAATGGCATGTCACGCTGAATATTAATGGGAGTTTTTAACGTATTGAAACTGGTTTTCCAGTTCAAATTTTGGGAAATCAATGTTTCTGCTCATTTTAAACTAGCGCTGCCAGACGGATTGGAAGGCCAGCCGGGGTCCTATTCTACGACCGCAATCCGTTTGTCATTAGTTTTAGGTTGGTGATCAGTTGAACTTACAAATATGAATATAAGCTTATGGTAAGTGCAGACAAGTGAAATCAGCTCTGTTTTAAATAGATATCCTCAATACCACTAAATGCAAATAGTCGTTACAAAGTACTCGTTATTACACTCTTATTTTGCACAGTTTGGTGAGCAGAAATTTGGAAAACTCAGTCCCATGCCCTTTTAAATCTACGACTAATGAAAAGACCATTTGCTTTTCTTGTTGGAAAACACCGAATCATTGAAAGCAAAGTATTTAAGACTTCAAGGTTAACATCCTTGGAAGTTGAGAGACATTAAAAGTATCAACCGAACTATAAATCATCTAGAGGCGGAGCAAGTTGAATTATCCCTTCCCCCCTTGACGAAATTATAAAAATGTAACAGCCTCAATGTTGTACAACTTCAAAAACAGCCTAAAGAGGCATTCTGAGCAATAAAATGTCAGATTTTCTGTGGGAGCACCCTGAGGATCCCCTAGAAAGTGATACCTTACAAATATACTGTTGGCCTTCCCCCATGAAAATTCCTGAGTACGCTACGGCAAGTGTACTACGTGTTTGCGCAAATTTTTATAGCTAAGAGTAAGAAGACCTTGGCAAAGAGGCTACAGTTGTCAAACAAACACAAATATTATTGTCGAGCACTGTTTAGACTAATCTCAAAAATGTTGGATGCAGTTTTCTAAAAAACTGCCTTGGCACAGATTCTGATATTATAGACAGTCATCTTATTAACGCATTTTGCAAGGAAATAAAAGTTAAGAAGAAATTGGCTTGCCATCTTATGTATTCTCGGTAGTCAATAATTGGGAAGATGTTGAGAATTTGAGGTTGTGAATCGATAATCAATTTTGCTTTGTAAAATTGGGTTTTTGTTAGTTCTAGTACAGGTTCTTGCAAATTTTATTTGATTTTTCTTTGAACATTGCAATGTTTCTTGGCACAACTAGGGTTTCTTTAAATTTCATTGTTACTTAGTATTTGGACAGTAAGTTGATTTATATTTTGGTCTCCCTAATATCAGAGTCGTATAATTTACGTTATGATGTATGCAACATCAAATTTGCTTCTTTGTTTGAGATATATTGTTGGAAACTTTTCCAATACTTTGACAATCCAGAGACCATCAAAGAATTTCCAGGAGTGCTAAAGGTAAAAATAATCACAGAGCACTGGCCATACATCTATAATTAAAAATTACGTCAAGAAACCTATCTATTTTACTAAAAATGTTTCCGCCAGACACTGGTCAGAATTATCGTCTGGAGTGAAAATAAAATAATTTCGCGTAAAATACCAAATTTGCTTTGATCTGATACTATGCACCAATGGAAGTGTGTTGCTTCTATGCAACGTATGCCTTCAAATTGCTCGTTCGTAACATAGACGTCTCTCGGCCTGTTACTTTAACACTTCTCTCGAACCCAGCTCTCTCTTCCATTCGCTCAAAATCTGTCCAGCACCATTTTCCTTTCTATAAATCCTTGTTCCTTTAAATAGCATTAGATCCGTTTCAGAATACTCGATTGCTCAAAGAAAGTTTTGCTCTTGCCCAAGTTAAACTTTTTGTAGTTGTTAGTTCCAGCCTGGGCCTGCCAAAAACAGAGATCCGGTCAGGACAGGTCTGTAGAATTTGAACATCTTATGACCAAGGTGTAAAAACCCTTGCCCACACCTCCTTCGTAATATTCGTTGACACAGTTTAGTTACGTTGGTCAGTTAAAAGCCGCTGGCTGCTAATATCGGGTACAGTTACAGATCGATGTTTACCAAATAGAATGTGGGAGTTCATGCAGTGGCTAGAGAAACTATAAATTGTTAACAGCAAAGTTAGTATATCTCAATTGGTAGAACAACAAACTGCTATGGCGTAGGCCTTGAGTTCGGATCACGAAGGTATTTATTCTTCACATTATTTTCTCTTGTGACTTTTGAAACATGCTCATTGGTGACATTTTGGGCTAGAGTACAGTCAAATAATACATGATAATCAAAGACTTGTAGCACATTAACAGTAACCTGCTCAGTTAACTTTAAAGGATAAAACAGAATCCGATCAGGTTAAATGTGAACTTTTTATTGATGCTAATACTTCAAAATTATGATATTTACATTACCATTTCTTTCTTCATTCCAGTACTTGCAAATTTCAGATGCCTGTAATTATGCTATTGTTTCATTGAAACACTCTCAAACTTTCGAGGGCTGTCGAAATGTCGAAACATAACTTTTTTAATGAAGTATACAATTGGTCACAAACGTGTATATAGGAGTCTCAACAGGGGAATAAAAGTTGATCCAACAAAGTTGTACTTGGTTACAAACATGTATGGGAGTCTCAACAGGGAAACGAAAATTGATGCAACAAAACTGTAATTTGTCGCAAACATGTATAGGAGTCTCAACACGGAAACGAAAATTGATGCAACAAAACTGTAATTTGTCACGAACATGTATGGGAGTCACAACAATGAAAACATTATTTTTTAAATTCAAACTTACAATAAGCCTCATTTATTGAGTCTTAATTGCTCAACAGGTACACATTTCACGATCAGTTGCATATTTGTAGCGCCAAAAATCAATGCAGAATACAAGGAAAATGTTATGAGGTGGCATTATATGTAGAGTAATATAGACCCGTACTTGGCGACTTTAAGGGCTGCAAGAGCAGGGATAGCTTACCTACATTCGTGGTTAGTTGTGCTTATTTTATAATATAGAACACGTGTCTGTGCTGCTAGAGTCAGATACTGAGAATAGGAGCAGGTTACCCAACATAATCTTTATTTGCACATATTTGACGTCAGTATACTCATTTCTGGTACTTTCTGGTACTCGCCGATGGTGTCAATCGTTGATGTAACAGTAAGGCCCCGTTTAAATGATGCCGTTTTTATTTGAAAACGGAACAAAATGATGCCGGATTGGCCTTGCGTTTACATTGAAACGTTTTTCTAAGCGGCATCAAATGAAGACGCCTTTGAAAACGGTATTAGTCGTCTCAATGTAAACACCTGAAAACAGAAGCTGCTCATGCCGGATTCCATAAGAGCCAACAAAGGTGATAGTTGTGCTTTTGTATTATTCTGGCGCCGTTCTCGCAAACCCTCACTTGCTGATGTTGAAATTGTCTCGTTTACGTGATTAGCTGGCCTCTCATGGAATCCAGCATGAACTTCTTTCATTTTCAGGTGTTTACATTGAGACGACTGATACCGTTTTCAAATGATACCGTTTTCAAAAGCGTCTTCATTTGATGCCGGTTAGGCAAACATTTCAATGTAAACGCAAGGCCAATCCGGCATCATTTTTTTTACGTTTTCAAATGAAAACGGCATAATGTAAACGGGGCCTTAATGATGTCAATAAACGTGACCAATTAAATGGCCAATATGCTAGCCCCACAATAGAATAGGGTCAGTTGAAGAGAAATTTAATTCAGATCTCGTTAGCAGGTAATTCTTGACTATACAAGCTATGCAACGCATGGAGAAAATTTCTTCGTCGGCTTTCAGCTCGATACAATCCAGCTCGATTTCAAAATTGTAATTACCGATCCCTTTGTATTGCCGTTTTCTTCGCACGCAAATGCTCTTTTATCTAAACAGTGCCATTTGGATTTCTATGAAGCAATTGGTACCTGAGGATGAATACACTTCTTATAAACATGTTTTGCAACTTCAGCCTACGGTCATGCTCAATTGATGTTCATCTAAAGTCAGCTAGCCTTTCTCTTCTGTTCTTTTAATTCGCTTGACGTGTTATTGCCTCGGTTTTCAATTGCCATTCAAAAATGTAGAGTTGTTTAAATGCCTTCAAGACACTGCATCCTGTCCTTTTCATCCTTTTGTCGTACAGGACTTATCTGTGTGCTTCATTTTTGTTGAAATAAGTTTAAGCAGTCGGCTACTTCGTCTCAGATAAACTTGAAAGTCACACTCAAGGGACATTTTATGTTGCTTCAAGACAAATTGATATAAATAAGAAGCCTGCATCTCATTTATCTCAATATGCTACTAGTAAGCTTGCTGGACGTGGCTATTTTCTTCCATTGTGTGGTAAGTACTGTCAAATTTGTTATCTTCGTAATAACGTGGGGTGTACTTGATATAGAGGAAGTGCTGAATATAGAAAAGTAAATTGCACATAAGTCCAACTACTTTCAAAGTTGAAGTCTGGCTTGAAATACCATTCTATTTGATGGAACTAAAGATTTGTATATCCATTAACAATATTCTCGTCCCGAAAGAAGTTCATATGCTTTGCAGCAAGTTAACGCGACAAATGAACATGGCAACCCTAGTTTGCAATAATGCACTTCAGTGCTCCCCTTTAAGTTTTAGAAGTAGTTTGGAGAGGTTGAAAGTACAGTGGCGTGTCCAGAAAAAATTTCAAGAGACGTGGGCGACGGAGGTGGGGGTATTACCCTGGATGATGATGCCATTTTACTGATCAAATAGGTTACAAGGCGAGACATACCCCTAGTAGATTGTCAACCACTTTGAAACGCAAATAAACCTAAAATGGAAAGTCACTGAATGCGGAAATATCCTTGTAAGCTGGTTAGCACTTAAAAATAGGCTGCTTTGATCCTGAGGATGAGGGGGCATGGCCCAGTGCAACCACCTTAAAAACCCCACTGATAAAGTATATGTTCTGGTTCATGCAGGACCATCATTAATATATCATCTTCTTTGCCTTCACTGTCGATTCTGCTCGTTATTCAACACTTCTCGCGCAACGAGGGTGAGGATATGACAAAAATGTGCGGATGTGATGAAATGTTCTTTTTTTCTTACCTATGTTTACTGTCGTTAAATCAAACTTTAAGAGGTGATGGTATGAGCCTCTCATTGTTTGAAAAGATGTTAGTGAAACAAAGAGGCATTTTACGGCTTCATGTTAGTTGCTTCCAGGAAAGGAAAAAGGACTTGTATTTTGATAAAATACATCGAAATTATACACCTCTATGTCAGATTATGAAACTCATAATCTCTGATGTCAGCTACTGTTGACTTGTGAAAACATTGAATCGTGTTGAATCACAATCACACGGGACAAGCCAGGACTAAAATATGTGCAGCACTGATAAGGAAACCGTTATATGACATCATTAAATTCTACCTAATGACATATAAATATAAACTTGCAGCTTTGTAGATGGTAAATCTGTTCCAAAAAACGCAGTGCAAATGTAAAAATAGTGCGTTATCAATGTTATTACCGCTTTATAATGGAGTTCCACAATGATCTGTATAATGTCCTCTACTTTGCCTATATTCTGGCAGAAATGGTTAATGGATTATGACAGAAAATGGTGCGGGTCCCTACGTTTGAATGTTCTCGTAATGCAATGCCTATATTGCTATAATGCAAAAACAATAAGAACATATACGTACTTTTGATCAGGGTTCTGAAAAGAAGGCGAGATAAATCCATACGTTTTTTGGTCTCATTTCAGGCTACTTTTTAGTAATATATTTTGTTTTAATAGCATGACTACATTAATCTATAAAATTTCGAACATGAATGCTCCCAAATTACTAAAGTTGTGACAAATGTTTGTATAGAACAAAAAAGGAATGTATTATCCTTGGTGACCATTCTCCAAGTTATTTGGCCCGCTTTAAGGAACTTATGGCCCCTGCGCGATACAGTACCCGCTGAACAAGAAAAAGTGCAGGGCTTTCTGACCAAAAGCGACCTCCCATCAAACCAAACCCTTTTTGTCAAAAGGGTACGGCACACATATATGCATGTGAGCGACAAAGAACCCGTAAAAGCTAGGCTTCATGCAGCAACCAGATTAATACGGCCCTGTCATGAAGTTAAAAGAATTTAAATTTTAATTGTCAGGTACACCTCAAAGCAGATTTCTAATACAATTTCCCTCTATCTTTTGTAGCTTTGTCTTCTGTGTCCAGGTGCCAGAGGTATTCCGTCTTCAGGCACCGAGTTACAAGAATGTAATGAACATAAACCTTGTCCTAAAGGTACGTTGCAATTTTAGGAATATGCATTGAAATGAAGCAGTGATATCTGCAGCAATGTGTGGAAATTTGCAACATTGTGTTATAAAATGCAGTTATGTCAGTAAATAATGTTCAGTTATGTGGAACATTGTGTAGTAATGTACAGCAAAATTGTTCAACGGAATGCAGTTAAGTAGCGGATTTATTGTGATAAGTGTTTTCGCCGGCCACTGATCACAGCAGTGTATGTATTGACACTTCAAGTAGTATTTTTTGCAGGAAAATGCTTCAAGTTTAATGTGAGGTACTTACAAGCATATCAAGATCCTTGATAAAACAAGAACTATAAAAGCTGGAAATAATCAAGCACTGACTTACTCAAGAATCTGAGCTAGCCATTTGCCATCTGCCGTGGTACAAGGAGAGAAGAGCACCAGCTTGCTTATGAAAGTGTGAGAGACAAACTAAACCTTTTAAACATATCACGAAGAAGACTAGTTCATCATGATGATAGGCAGCCATTTAAAAGCTTACACTATTCATTTGAAATGCTTGAAATGAGCACTTTTCAACATATCACGAGGAAGAATAGTCTCTTATGATACAAATTACAATTTAAAAGCCCTAACTTGTTTATCTGGAATGCATAGATAAGGACTTAATATCGTCACAAGTTGCCGACATGCTATTAGAAAAGCGATGAAAATCATGGTCTAACAGCACCCACAAGCATTACAATGCTTTACCAGATCGCGATAGTTTTTTATGCTAACATGTTGTTTAGCTTTAATCTGTATTTTTACTACCGTGCATCCTTTCTTTTTCCAGAGAAGTACTGCCGTCTGTTTCAATGCGACGACTGTAAAAAAGAAAACGCACTTTGCACTAATCAGGGACAGTGCTGTGAAGGAGAGTGTCAGTACGGTCGATGTAAAGCTAATGCGTCAGCAGGACAACCAGGAACATTCTGTGATACACACAAAGACTGCAGGCCAGAAGGAACAAGTGATTGTTGTATCAGGTAAGATAAGCTGGGACATGTTGGAATACATAATGCACACAGACTCTCGGTAAAAATTCAAGACTGCACAGTGGAAGCGTGCTGGGCCCGTAATCTGATAAAGTGAATCGAATAAGCAAAGGCGCAGTTCGCAATACGATCAAACGACATCTCCATGTTTCATTTGATTAAATATTGAATAACATTAATGATTACATAACTAAAGTATGATCACATTTGCAAAGATCGACTGACAACCTCACAACAAGCGTAACTCCGAAGGCTGAAGAAAACAGACTACCTACTTGGTTTCTGAGCTGAGCATGATTTACGGATGTTACGCATGTCTTAGTCCATTGCATATGCTTTTTAAAATCGTAGCGTTTGGCCTTGCAGTTTAGGCCATCTCGTTGACTCGAAGGGAGCCCTGAACAACTCAAATAAAACAAATTTACGCACGATTGACCTCTTGACCTTCTGGAACCTCTAGGAAAAGATACTTTATATGTGAGATTTCAGCAGTCGAAGCGTATATCATTAGTGGTGTTGGATTATGGGCAGTAACACTTGACAGCAAAAATGAATTCCGATATTGTTATTGACGAGGTTACGAGCGTTACCACCTACTTGAAAGATAAAAATTGTTAAATAGTGATGCTTACCTATGTTGTAAACAAGGCCGGCGAAATGGTTTTAGAGGTGGGTGCGGTCAAATGGGTATGTCAAGTAATGGCAAGATATAACTATTTTATATGCACAATGTTTCAGATCAAACCTAGCAGGAAAGGGGGGTATGACCCCCGGTACCCCAGTTTTGCCGGCCCTGGTAAAGTATTGTATGTGCTGTAAGAGTGATGCTGCACGACAATTCGCAAGGTGTAATTCAAGGCTCTTATTCAACTATTTAACTGTTTCGAATTATTTTCTTACACAGAGAACCAGCGATTAATCCTCACATTTCAATTTGCAAGCCGCTATTAGAAGAGAACATGGTATGCGGACCCATCAACTTCTTCAAAACTGCACATAAAAAATGTGGGCCATGCAAAGAAGGCCTTGAATGTAAACAAGTCGGGTAAGTAGTAATCAATTCAGATACATGTAGCTTATTGCACCTGAAAGATTCGACCTTTAAAATTTATCTTTAAGAACATTGTAAACCTTTATCTTGTAGTTTAGAACCGTTTGGAAGGCTTCAATATAGTTTGGTATTTATCATTTTTTTATGGTCGTTGTTTCCAAGAAATGGGGAAGGTTTTCATCATCAAGTATGCTTAGATGCTATGAATACTCGTGAGATTTGATTGAAACACAAGCTTTACTCCATCTGAGAATTTAAAACAATCTCTGACTCCATTCATTCTTCCGTCCATCAACAGATATCTCCATGCAATAATTTATTGTTTTACAGATGTCACCATTCACTACAATAATTTATTCATTCCTAAAATTAGTTATGACGTATTCATAACAAGGTGGTGGCCAGAAAATATGGTGAGGTGGGGGAGGTGGCAATTCGCCTATTTTTGAGGTATATTAGGGGTCTAGTGTACTTTGTTACGAAGGTTTGTTTGGTGGCACCACTGAGCATTTGGGAGGTTTAAGCCCCCTTTGACCTAAGCTGCCAAAGCTTTTCCTGCTCATTCAATTAATCGTCGATTTATTCGTTTGTTTGCTTTTTCATTCAGCAATTTAGCCATCTATCCATCCTATCATCATATCAATCCATCATTTTATCACCTATTCATCCATTCTTTTAATCATGCATTCGTAATAGTACATTTTGTAAGACTTACAATACAATGAAGAATTATATAAAACTTTTTTACATTGCTCCTTGTAATTTTCTTCCTACAGAATTTTTGGAGTGCACGAAATCTGTGTGAGAGATGAGGATTGAACGGATGATAATCCATACGTCACAACAAGATCATAATTTATCATCATAAATTATGAGAACCTAAAAAACTTTTCAATCGACTTGTATGACACGTATAAATTCTCTCAGTAAATCAAAATTTCTGGGATATTTTTAGATTGTAAGAATATACAATGCAGGACACTGGTTCTCGGTACAGATGGAAATACTCTCAGAGTTGCATTTTTCTATTACCATTTCTAAAGCTTGTAATGTTATCTACTTGTAAGAATGTTCTTATAAGAAAGATGTAGAAGCGTCACGTACTTTGTACAGTCGTTTGATTAATCGAGAAACTGATGTGTTTTCCGTTCAAATTTACCAGATGTAGTGCTCGCTACCGCAGTCTTGATGTTATCAATGTTAAAAAACCTCGTGCATTTGTGCTAATGCTTCTCCCTTCAATATGTTAGGGTATTGTCTGAACGGGCTGTAATGAGAGGAATTTAATATCAGAAGCAGTAGATTTTAGCAACGGATTACTTTACTAAATGCTTTTGCCTGACACTGGTCATAGCAGCCGTTTAAAGCGACTGCAGAAGACACTAATTTATTGCAAAAAAATTCTTCGTTAAAGTGTTTTACCTAATGTCATAGATGTCTCCCAGTTAAACCGTATTGAAGGCACCTTAACGGAGTATTCAAGGCGTTGTACCCATGACCTAATGGTTGCGGCTTGGAGTCCCGGTCGGGTTGAACTAATGATTAAAGGTTTGTGAATTCAAGTAGTGCTGCTACCGGCACGCTGTTGTGTCCATCTGAAAGGCATTTCAATACTCCTTCCTACTACGTGGTCAAGACTTGGAACTGGTAGCAACTGTATCCAACTGTTTATTGCCTAGTTCCGGATAGTAGATTCATACGTCATTGCCTAAGATATCGCCCAAACAAATACTTGTACTCTCCCCTTCTTCCTTGTACGCTCTCACCCCCAAACAGTGTTACCCTTTCTCAGTATTTTGCCATAATTCATAGGTATCAACTATCCACTACTCAAACAAAGCCTTTTTCCCAACAAAACCTTGTCTTGCTTATGCTGTGGGCTTTGTGATGGGACTTAAGGAAGCAGAGATCTAAACTCGGTAACACCATTGTAACATCAAGTCTATAGTAGCTCTTGTAGCCAAGATGTCAAAATTAGTGACAGAGTTAAAGGACTATTTGCTCAAGCCAAGCGGCATGGAGAAACTCGTCTCCTGAAAAGTTTTGTATCCCATAGCACAAATGCTGCGCAAAGTGGCCTTACGTTTCAATTTGGTGCCAGGTTCACGTCTTGAGATTTCTACTTCATCGCGCAAACATAATTCAAGAAGTCGCAAACTATAGACTTTTGTCGTCACTTAGAGTAAAATGTCGCCCACTTGTCAATTTGTCGCCAAATATGGCATTACTATACCAATATTGAGTGGAGCTGAATGTCAAAAGAAGATACATAAAACTTGTGTAAGATTCCTCCTCTGTAAACAGAAAGATTGTTTTGACTTCTAATTTACTGTAAATGGCTTTAGGTTTAAATGTACTTTTGTGTTGCGTTTGTGTTCCTGTTTGCTACTGTCATAGTTTACACCATAGTTTCCTTGTTACCTTCACTTCATTGTCTAGCTTTGTAACTCTAAATTGATGTACATGTTTTCAATCGCGTCCCAATTTTTATCTCTATAGTTCACCTGTAACTCGTTAACCGTGTTAGTTGGATGTAAGATTCTGAGGAGTATCCACGAAAAGCTTCAATCTCACAAAAAGTCTTTTCTTTTGAAAAGGATCATGAGTGACTTGTAAACATTTTCTTCTTTAGACCGTTGATAATTATTCAATTCAATCCAATTCAATTCAACTTCTTTATTTCAGACTCAGTATAACACAGATCCATAGTTATGTTAGGAAAATATAAAAACAAAGCAATATGACACAAACTACTAGTACTAAAAGTAAATACAGATCAGATCTTATCCAGGGCATGTTCCTGAATATATACTGTATACAGAGCCCTGTACCAATGTCTCCAGAGATGGGATGTACGTTTTGCATCACTACTTCCAAAAAGTTCCCTGATAATCATGTTATCTGTCCTTTCTATTCTTTTTATAAAGTTATATGTAAACTTGCGTATAAAAATACCTATGGACGGTAGGTTACAATAGGCAAAGAGTTCCCTGCTACTAGATCTCCTGGGTACATATAGAAATAGTTTAATGGCATCATTGTAGGCTACCCTTAGTTTGTTATATGCACCTTTGGTGTAATTAATCCAAAGTTGTGCTGTTTACAATGGAGTACAGTAAGAGCTGA
>JAAAKL020011360.1:0-13715 GCA_010016065.2 Carybdea cf. marsupialis auct. non (Linnaeus, 1758) | reverse complement strand
ATCGCTCTTCAACTTAAATGGGCTCTTCGTTCCCTTCTGCAGAGAAATCTTATTGAGGCTCCAGCTTCTGCGAATTGATGAAGTTTCTGACACTCTCCAAGCACTAACACTAAGCGAGCAGGAAATAGTAGAAATGCCAAATCCTCAACATGAATGGAGAGGCGATGTTCTGTTCTACATAGCTGGTACAACGCTCGACGTATTATCTGATATGGTAGTAGTCAAGTTTGTTACCTCGCTTTCTTTACTAGAGTTGATAGACTCGATGGACAGCATCACACAGCGTGAGAGTCAAAAGTCTTTGTGTAACTTCAAAAAACATGGTCACCTTAATATTCCTTCGGATTCTGTAATAACGATGGTACAAATACCCGATAGGTGTCTTCGAGAGCATCTGCTTCAACACATCGGTTGTACAACTGAGTCCTGCGCAAAAATCATCCTCGATGAGAAAGTCAACCTCTGATTTTGCAAGATCTAAACAAACACTCGACAGAACAGCACATTCCTGATAGGACCTTCCAGAAGCTCAGATTGCTGCAGACAGATATTCCCCAAGTCGCCTCGTGACTATCGTATGTGTGGTGTGGATGGGGGTGCTGGAGCACTATGCTCGATAAGTTTTCAGGACTTGTCATATAAGATTTCAAAGTTCACAAAGAAACTGGTCGACCTGCAACAAGTACTATTAAAACTGTTGACTCAGTATCGACTAATACATGTTTCATTGGCCTAAGTAATGTTGATCTTGCTAAGGCAAATGCTGTTTTCTATGTTACTGGTGACTTAGCATACTCTGAGTTCCGTATGTGATCATGTGACTTGTCTACAGAAATACTAAAATAGATGGCTCCCCCCTTCCCCGCTTGAGGTACAATTTGATCACTTGAATGAGGATGTCAACTTGCTTGTCACAGAAATTAATAGAAGTGGACTTCTTTACCTCAGTGGTTATTCTTACACAAAATGCATGAAGAATTATCAAGAATTTTGGAGGCTCTCCCCACCATTAAAATGTTATAGGATGTTTTTTTTCTGTGATCAATTCCGCCTCACAGATTTGACTCCTCAATTGGCCAACATTTGAATAAAAACCATTCTTGTGTCGATAACTATCAAAAGGATTCCGCTAGGCTGCTAGGTAAACAGTTTTCTGCTCTTCATCACGAGGCCTGGGTAGCAGCAATCATCAAAGTAAAGAATCCTGAGCTTTGTTGGCAAAAATAATTTGCTTCCAACCTACCCTTTTAGCAATAACGCGAGTACTCGAAATTAAAACATGTCACTCATATAGAAAAATCCTCTCGTTTCTTATAATCTCTATACGAAAGTGTTCTGATCTTTACTCCAGACCATTGATATGACCAGTTTCTGGCAGAAAACTTGAGCAAAACGAATCCGTTGTTCAACAGGTGATCGTAGGTTCAAATCATTATCCAAGAGTATATAAAGTGTTACAGTAGCAATAACTTGATGTTCTCCAGCAGTTTGCAAACAAAAGTGAAAAAGTGTTGTAGTACGGTTACGCTGAGAGATTTTACAAATCTGTTTCCAAGGTAAATGAGCATATCTGCTCTGAGGGGTTGCTACTCATTTCTGTCCTTTCTGACGCGGTGCCTTCTTGTAGCATAAATTCCAAGCCCTTCTCCTACGCAGTTATATCCCCAATCAGCTGCTGTTTAATAAGTATTTTACCTTGCTATCATACTGATTATTATTTTGTGTCTGCCTTAATATAATATTTCTAGACTTGTATAATTGTGAAATGTCTGATCCTATTTTTCTCTTTGTATTTTGATAGAATGTATGTTGGAAACAGAAATCTGTCTGTGGTCAAGGTGACATGTGCCTTCCTTACTATTCAAACTACTCATATAAATGTGTCCGAAATGAATCAGCCAATCAAGATGTAATTACAGGTAATTTTTGTATACATTTGGGTAAAGTAAAGCATAGGGTGGGTTTAAATGCAAGGTAATTACAATCACTTTTTTAATGAGTTTTGTCTAATTTTTGATAACATTAGACCCTAGAAGTTTGGACTTTATTTAGTATCATTTTACAACTAGATTTATTGCAGCTTTTCATGAGGTGTCATGCTAATGGAACCAACCTTGCTACCTTGCGAAAACAACGTCGTCTTTATGGATGACCATGATGTCCTGTGTAGATTATTCTGACCAGTCAACATCATCGTTTATTCCACTGATTAGTTGATCTGTTAATCAATTAATCGATGGTATATCAATTCGTCTATCGATCAATTTCAAATGAAATAAAATTGTTCGACCTCAGTCGAGGGCGACCCGAAGGCTCCCATTTCAAATGGCATCTGCTCAAATTCAGGGAAGAATACCACTGCTCTTCCCTCTGTTTTCACAATTTGACCCCACTGTGAACTGGTTCCCACTTGCCGACCTCGGAAGGATGGCCCGCTGGATTGAAGACTAGCTTCATGGCTCAGTTTACAAATTGATCAAACAGACAAAGTTTTAACTTGCCCAGAGAGGGATTTGAACCTGGAACCTTCTGAAATCAATTTACTTCCACATGATTCATCTCCAAACCGATTTGTCGATCAATTCATCAATCTATCAATTTAAAAACCAATCCTCCATTCAAACAATCTGTCATACAATTTATCGATAAATTAACTATCTAAAAATCAATCAATTCTTCTGTGATATCCTGACAGGAGTCAGTCTGTAAGTAAAAATGATCGACCTATGTTATATAAATATCTTTTTTAAATAGCACGGATAAGAAATTAAGATTAAGGACATAACAGTACAGCCTGTTAGCTAGCTAATATCTATAAAGAATATCTGTTTAACCGTTGCTGACTCTGTTGTTCCGATTCTCCAGATATCTCGTTTCATTTCCTCAACGAAAGATACTATCAAAGTCAAGATATGTGAACTTGACAATTTATGTATCGGTAACTTAATTACCTATTTCATAAATTAGAATATTTTTCACAAATCCCTCGAGTCCACAAAATCATAACTTGCTAATTGCTAGCTAGCTAACTAGCTAATTGTGATGACTACTTCTTGATGACTGAGGCATCTCCTATGGGCGTTCCTATGGTTACTAGTGGTTTCCCAATAAATGCCCACTATATCTATTGTATGTAAAAAAGTGCAAGTGTCCTCGGATCATAAGAAACTTTGCTGCAATTGACTTGCTTATCATCCTAGATCTTAACATAAACACCTCCAGTTTTCTATGGAACAAGATCCGTTAAAGCTGAGAAAACGAAGGTTGATCCTTGTTTCACCCGATTGGCGATGCTTCTTCCACTCTCCATATCGTCCGTCTTCACTAAAAGTTTTTATCTTTATACATATTCTTAATCAAGGCCATGATGCTCTATCCAACAGCTTTCCTCAGCCATGTTTTAGCTACAGCTTTTTAGAGTACCCTACGGTTCTTAACCTTACCGTCAAAAACGCGATGAAAAAGGTGACGTCTTCTTTCTTGATACCAACTTGTCATTTAGCTCCGACCGTATTGAACTGAATCGTTTTTGATAAAAATATGATTGTGGGTATAAGTTCGAACATTATGAGGAATCCACCGCTGTTTGTTAATCATACGAGCAGGAGCGGAGGCCCAATTTCCAAGAAAAAAATTCATTAAATATCTACATAATTTGCTAAAATAAAAAGTTCCGGGTACTTATGATAAACTTATAAACTAGCTGAAAGGCAACAGGAGTACGAAACTCAATTAGGGCGTAGAAAGATCGTATTTGACTATAAATGGTAACCTTAGTAAAATGAGAGTTAACGAGTCATACACAAGGGCAGGATCTTCTTGATCTTTAAATGAAAAGCTGAAGGTATATTGAAGAGCCAACTAGGTATAAGTAGCCTTACGAATTTAATGAAAGCGAGGAGTTTTTTCCAGAAGAGCAGATTTAGGTATAACCACACAATCAGTAGTAATGATAGATGGCACATTAAATTGAGATAGGTAAGGAACGGATAATACAGTCATGACAGTAGAAAACACATACCAGTTGCAAAAGCCAGGATATATAATGCAACTTAAGGATCCAGCGACAGTTGCACATGTCGCCATGTATCACTGAGACGGGGGCTACCATAGAAAAGTGTAAAACAGGAAACATATGCTATATGGCTAGTGCACCAAGTATTCTGTACGTTCAAGGTGGTAATCACTGAGAGTACACTCTGTTGATTGAGAGTTGCTTCTGTAGCAACGTTAGTTAAGAGAACGAGAACGAGCTTTCATTGCGACAACAAGAACACATCTTTGCGATTTCAGCTTGGTGGCAAAGCTCCTGTAGTACAAATATGATGCTAGTGGAAGAGGCAGAGAAGGAGATGAAATTAGCTTTGTTGTAATAAATGGTTATAGGAGAAGTGAAATGGACGAGTATGAAAATAGAAAAAGAGTAAAATAGAATGGTGGAATCAGATCTTGATTAAATCAGTAAAACTTTGCTTTATCCTATTTTATTCAAAATTTTATGACATCGTGTTAGCTCAAGTAACATACGTTCGAAGTATGGTTGCAGACAGTCTTTGCTAAGATATAGTGAAGCACAATGAAATTTGCATTTTTAGGATTGACTGAGGTTATCAATATCTAAAATTAATAAAAGTCAATTACGGTGTTATTGCTGAATCTAATAGAAACAGTCTAACCTAAAAAATTTTCGGATTAAATGATTCTTCTTAACAAATGCCAAAGTGAGGCCATGAAACGTTGATCGGAGTTATAATAATATAGTCAGTCATTAAGGAAGAGAAAGGATACGTATTCCCCCATTCTTAAAAGAGATAGGACATTATACAATGTGGAAACTCCACAATTTGATTAATGGTAAAGCAAATAGAACATTTGATTAATAATGTCATTGATGTCTTGATGCGGTCTTTCAATCTGTTTCAATTAAAAAAATGTTCATCCAAGATCCGATGGAAATGAAGACAAAAAATTTGGACCCACCAAGCATTGGACATCCCGTTATGTACACTGGCAGTAATACCAATCACTTTTTCTCTCTGACGTATCTATAGAGTTCTACTTAAATGATAATAGGGTCGTTATCGGGAGGCCCGTTTAAACTCACTCTACCCCTATTGAAAAATGTTTTGGTTGTCCCACTGTTTGAAAGCATACCTCTTCGGCTATGGATGTCTGCACCTATCACAAGAAAACGGACTTCATAGTGTCACAATCTTGATGTCATACTCCTTTTCTCTTGCAGGAAATGCAGACTACACTACCTTTCTTGGACCACTGGATATATTCATTGGTGACAAGTTAAAAATTTATCCCATAAGTGTCAATTATGGCTCTTTGCTGATTTACTTGCAGTTCCGAATAAAGAATACAACTACAAACACTTTGATTTTTACCTTAAACGCTCGACGACCAGGAAGATCAACGTGTACCCGTCTCATTGTAACATTTAAACCATCGACGTCTTCCTTTATTGTCAAAAAGAAAACTTCATCTGTGTCCATAGCAAGTATGAAGTCAGGTGTTTGGAATACTGTATGTTTAAGAGTTCCCATACAGGATAATCTTTCCGCTACTGAGATATGGTGGAATGGCGTTCAAATTGCCTCGATGGCTCAGAACGTCGATGCTGACTTTCAGAATCTTAACCCTACTCTAGTAGTAGGTGCGTAAGTATGAGAATTTTTCCATGACTCAGTTGGTAGATCATATAGTATGGATCTTGAGTTTGAATACCTGTGTTGACACCGTTTCCTACTGCTCTGGTAAAACTCTCGTACACTCTCATCTCTTGTTTAAAAAGAATCGCTAAGAATTCCTATTCTGTAAACACAAACCTCGTAAGTTTCTGGGGTAGGTCATTTCCCTTTAGCTTCATCAATAACCCAGCAGCCAACTATTAACGCTCAGGAGGGTGTGAAATGCAGTAACAGGCTACAAATAAGTTTCTAATGTATTCTTTTCGATATTAGAATTTTTTGCGAAGCGAGTCGTTAGTTACATATTGAAGATTCTCGCTTTATACGTTACAAATCAAAATGACTACTCCTTGGTTTTTTTCAGCTCCTCCAAGAAACAACAGAGAACTAGGGAACGCGTGAGAATAAGTTTTTAGGGAGTCCAAGCAGAGTGCCTCAATTGTCAGCACAACCACATATCCACTCTTATTTTGGAGCTGGGTATATGGGTGCTTCAGAGCCCTACCGTGGTGTTCGGAGCTAAGCCACAACAGTTAACAGATTTTTCAACGTATGAAGGTTAAAACGTGCTATAATACATACTGTTTCCTAAGTACAACATAACACAAACGTTCTCCATTTTGTGACATAAAAATGTGTCCTTTACCAGGAACAATAATGTGTTCCGAAATTCAAATATTTTGTTAAAAATTGTGATTTGCCACATGCAGGCGGAAATTTGCTACGTAACAAATTCTTGTTCTGCATAAAATGTGTGAGCATATAAAAATATGACTTTTACTAATACAAATAAAAAATTCTCTACGGTTTTTCTAGTGATGTAAAAATTAAAATTTATGCATTTGTGGTGTGGAGAACCTGAAGTTTGTATCAGACGATATTTGTTTATGAAACATCAAGACACATTTTTATGAATATTAATGTAAAAAGATAATTCCAAAACATCCAGAAGAAAATAGCTCATATAGATTAGAGCGCCAGTAAAACTATCATGTGCTTATGAAAAAGGTAAATAGCTATTGTGGTATTAACAGTATGATTACATATCGGTCGAGAGATCAACATTCTTTTTGCACAGCATTTACTTGGGTATTATTACACCTGCAATATTTTTACTATTGGTCATTGTGTAGCGAGAGCATTGGTATATAAATGAGAGTCACCATGATTGGCTGATACTTGATCAAGTATCTACCCAGTTTGAGATTTCTTGCTACTTTTGTTTTCAAGTCAGTATTATTTCTAGCTACAACCTTCCTCTAATCTATCTACTTGAAAGTCCTTTCAAAATATCATTATTAGCTAAACATTGTACTATTATAGCAAAGTTAAATTCAAAATATGAAACAACATCCACAACTTGAAACAATATATGAAACGACTTCTACTCTAGTCTAATCTAGTCTATAGCTAGAATCAATGTCTAAACACATTTCGCCCAAAACAGGACGATCAAATCGTCAGGTTTTACATAACCATCCTTTGCTCGAGAACTACTAAACCAAAGCGCAGACAGGAGGTGATCATTGAGGAGATGTAGTATCCTCATGATTAAATCTCTGCAGTATCTGATTAGTGCAGTGGGGTGGGGGAACACGCTTTCTTAACAAGGTTAACTAACTCACTATGTGGCCTCTTCGATTCAAAGGTGCCGTATCATTAACCGCTATTTATCCCTACTTTTTGCCATTCTATTTTTTGCACCATAGTTCTCCACTCCCATTCTATCACTCACGTTATCCATAAACATTCTCCTTAGTCTGCCTCTTGCTCTTTTACCCTCTATCCTGCCTTCGAGTGTTGTTAATCCTAACCTTCCTGCTGAGCCCTGCAATACACGACCCATATAATCTGCTTTTCTTTTGGCTATTGCTAAACAGTTCCTGATTGTCCCCACCATCCTTAACACTTCCTCATTAGAGACTCTATCTGTTCATGGTATTTGTTTTACTCGTCTCGAAGCCGCATTTCAAAGGCTTCTATGATTGTCATTGTTGCTGCTTTTAACGTCCATCCTTAAAATGGTTACTGATTTTAAATCACAGTACTATCGCAGATACATATCTTTATTAAGAGGTTGCCTATATCAAAATCGGGAACGAAGTACATTAAAAAATTTCCTGAACATTTCTTTCTAAACGTCCTTATGTTAAACAACCAATTTTAAAATAACCAGTAGAGAGCGTGCCTTTCCATCACCTAACATTCTCCATTCTCTTAAATTTCCTTTACTGCCTTCAAATCGTATGCAGTGCTGTCATTTGCAAAGTTTTGCATCTAGCAGTATTGCTTAAGGATTTAAGTGCTTTTTTATGCGGATTGTGTTTCAATTTTTTCATTCGCCTAAAAAATCTGAGCAGTTTTAGGGTGGATATGAAATTTTTCTATTGTCTTTCTTTTAGGTGGCCAACTCCTTTTTGATGCAACTGCAAACGAATGTCATACACCCCAAGAAGGCGTGGGATATTTTGGAGATATCAGCAACTTGATCATAGCAAAGACCCATTCAGCATCAAATGGGTTATCATTCCAGACATTGATGTTACTTCACGGGAAATTTAATGATGACATGTTAAAAGCGCAGACCCTCTTTAATTTTGCAAATAACAAAACATCCGAGAGAGAGAATAAAAGTCCTAGTGCAGAAAGGCTTCGGCTTACAGGTAACAAGTTGCTTTTCTCATTCTCAATTTTTTGAGTTTTTGTGTTCAGAGTTGACATTTTAGGACCGAACATACAATAACGAAATGAGAGTCTAAATGATGATATCATTAAAATGCTAAACATGCTCAGAGACAGATCATGGCGAGGTAGTTTGGAAGCGCATGTTTAAAACCTTTATAGGGCAATGACATTTAAAAGTCTTTTTAAAATTTTATTTTCTGATCAAAAAGAGTTTATATGGAGCTCATAAAAGTACTTAGGCATAACAATTACATTCAATCTCTCTTTCCTTGATCTTTTCATCGGCTGTACACTTCTTTCCGCACGTGTGAGACCTGGAATTTAATGGTTGAAACTAATTAGCAAATAGACGTACATACTGCAAGGTATGGAGCGTGTCACGAAGAAAATAGGTTAAAAAATAATGTGTAATTGTGAGCCACCTTTGCAAATCAATTCTTCAGATTTCAGTTCTCCTTTTACTCAGGAAGCATTTCAGATTTTTACTCACAGGCAAGAAAAGGATTCGCGTCTTTTTCCTGTGAACTTCCAAGGATATTCGGAACTCCAAAATGGCAAAAAGAGCCAAAAAAAGCAAAGACGAAAATGATGCACTTCCGATGAGTATTTAGGTTTTTGTCACAGTAAAAGCTCATCATCATTTTTAAACCAGCTTCCATATGACACCATAACTTCGGCCCTATCAAATACAAGGGAAGAGTTTTACTACATATGGAAATACAAAAACCAGACCATGATCCAGTTCCGGTTTTTGTCACAGTAAAAGCTCATCATCATTTTTTTACCAGCTTCCATATGACACCATAACTTCGACCCTATCAACTACAAGGGAAGAGTTTTACTACATATGGAAATACAAAACCAGACCATGATCCAGTTCCGGTTTTTGTCATACAAAAGCCCATCATGATTTTTTACAATCTTTCGTTTGACACCTTTATTTTCATGCTAGCTTTAAAAACGTCGAAACACGCTTTAGGTTGCTCCCTATATTTTATTCTATGTCACCAAGTTTAACTTTGACTGTAGTATATTTTTTTCGCTCGTTGCCCTCCCGAGGGGCTAGTGGACTAAACAGATGACGGGAAAAAAGCATTGGCGTTATACAAAATACGCCCTCCGGACCAAACATGCCACATAATGATGGCAATAACTTGAATGCAAGGCTATACAAATAGTTGTAGCATGGGATATCATTTATTTATTTCTGATGCTCTATTTACACATTTTAGTATGCTCAAAAGATTTTTCCCCTTTACATGTATACTATCTGAAACAAACAGATAAAACTGCCCTTTAGCTTGCCTCAAGACGATAGGACTTTGTGCCGACAACAGTTTAAGTAAATTAGAAAGTGTGGTAGGATGGACGGGGGGTCAATTCGTGGAATCAAGAGTTATCCCTTGCACTTAT
Source organism: Carybdea cf. marsupialis auct. non (Linnaeus, 1758) (assembly GCA_010016065.2). NCBI lineage: Eukaryota > Metazoa > Cnidaria > Cubozoa > Carybdeida > Carybdeidae > Carybdea > Carybdea cf. marsupialis auct. non (Linnaeus, 1758). The sequence goes on along the minus strand of JAAAKL020011360.1, from coordinate 3,921 downwards.
TACTTAACTGTTTAGTACTGGGAATAATTCATTTATTTAATTGATGGCATCACAGGGGTTCCCATTGTTTACATTCTTGCTATAGTACTTGTTTGGCATTATAAAATGACAATTTCTTAACGAAGCTCTGACCACTAACACAAATTAAAATGCTATTTGCAAAAATATGAGAGTGATGACTATGAATGATAAGCACGTTATTTGACCGCACCTGATTATTTTGCGAAAACATTCAACTGTAAAGTCCAGATTGCTCCGAATCGCGGGGCATTGCATAACATCCAGAACAGTAGAGCAAACTCTACACAGAATCTCAAATGCCACTTTAAAGGGACACGTTACTCAACTAGAATTTTGTGCACTTGTGGCTTAAAATAATTGCCACAATTTTCAAAGCTTATTTCTTGGGCTACCTTACAAAGAACTGAGATAACACATTAAACTCAGAATTGCCAATCCTGATCAAATAGATATTGTTTCAAGCTATTAAGACCTTCATGAAGTGGTCAATTCTGGAAATGAAATATGTTAGCAGAAAAAACGTAACAGAGCAGAGATTTAGCAAGGAACCACTAAATATTGTACATCTACACAGATATCAGTATAACAAACTTTTAACTCTTTTTAAGTTTAATTTTAAAATTGAATTGACCTTAAATTAGCCAACAGCCTAGACTTTTCATAACCTTTGTTTGCAGATGCCTATAGTTTCGGATAGTTTGTAAAATTTGTGAGAGAGGGTTTATCATGTTATGAAATTGAGTCTTGTGATTGTTTCATACTAAATACTTGTTTGACAGTTGACTGTATGTGGTTATTCGGCATTGTACATAGATTTTGCAAGTTGTAAGTGAGTCCCTTGTACACCAAATCATTTAAAAAAAACTTGTTCTGACTTTTCTGATACTTCAAACACGATCCTTGTAATAGAAGTACTTAGACGTATACCATCGGGAACTGATATACCTTTTATCTGTTTATAAACTTGTGGTGGCTCCGCTGATATGTCTGGAAAGACCTTTGTCTGACTATAAATACCCGAACCTTAGACTTGACTATTCATCAGCCGGGTTCTCTATAATTTACAACAACTCACCTTTCCCATATAGTTCCTAGTAGATTGGTCATGGCTGCCATGCCCTGACTTCAAAATGTTTGAATGACATCTGGGTCTAAAGTCTTAATGAAGATGCTCCGACGTGCAAAGGGAAATATAACTTTGCAATAAACACTGCTAAAATAAAACGAAGTAAAACTGTTGAGTTCGTTAAGTGCTACTATAAGTTATTAACAGATATGCTGCCCTCACAATCACCATAAGAAGCTGGTAAATTGCATACTTGAAGTGTCAATTGAGTAGGTGTTGTCTATGTTTCTCCTAATTTGTAACCCTAAACCTTTAACATAATATCGCTCTGTTTTTAATCACCTCGCACTGTTCTTTGCAGTGAGCAACATGTGAACAATAAGATATGTTAGCAGTATGTAAATGTGTCACTATGTTGATATCTTGAAAGGTTTTTTGATTTGTGAAGCCAAAACAAGATAAATGAATGAAATCGCCAAGTATAACTCGCAATCGTTAAATAATATATCAAACTTTACATCATGTTGTAACAATGTATCACTCACCTTAATGCTGCGGAAGCTGGCATGTTAAATCCAAGACAAATTTACTTTCGAGGTAACTTTAGCACACCGGCGAATCAAGATTTGGATTGGAAAATCTTTCTGTAAGCAAACGGCTTGACATCTAAAACCATTTTTAACAAACAAACACGCCTTTATAGAACGCCAGCATCTTTCTACATCCGTCTAGGTACCTGGCTAGTTGAATATTTTGAAACTTTTTCAAGTTGTAACCCTTGTTACTTTATAAGCAACTGCTGAAGATATTTTATTGCTTTAAGTGCGTTACATAACAAATGTTTTCGACATTGCACTAAGATATATTCTCCGGATATTGGTGTACCTTTAATACAAGCTGCGAGTGCTTTCTTCAACCTTAGATAGATGACAACAAAAATAATATACTTTGTAACAACACTTTTTATCGATTTAAATCGTGACGGAATGACGGTTTTGATTCTTATTGTATCATTTTGTCATAAAAAGCTAAACTGCTCAGATGGACTTGTAATCCAGACCACTTCTACATTAAACGATTATTATCGCCGACTGGTTATTCTGTAATCGCGTTTCTGATATAAAACTTTGAAGGAAACTTACAACCCGAGCATGACATGATGAAGCGCAAGCTTCCCATGTCTTGTTTACTCCACTTTTAAGCGAAAACTCTGCTCTCCGTATCAGCGAAGTGGAAGTAAAAGTTTACAGAACGTAGATAAATGTATTTTTTCATCATAGGTAAGTCAGACAGTGCCTTAGCACGGAAGGCAAGGAAGCGTGATATTTTGTAAAACAATAAAGTTATGGCGGAATGACAGAAAAGTTTTTTTTACAGAAAGGTTGCATCGATGGAGTGTCAGGCTAGGGATACTCTTTAACCTCATTCCGTCATACATGTTTTTCATCCTGCCACTGTCATATAAGAAACTTTCACTGGTACACGCGAAATCACTTTTGCGCAATGACTAAATACTTACATTAGGTCAATAATTTTAATGAAGTACTGGAATTTTGGAGTCACTTGGAAAAAAAAAGTGTGAACTTACATCTTTACTCGTGACAAAATGGTAGTAAATGATGATTGATATCAATGTCATTATCATGAAGTCAAATTTTACGGGTCGCTTGTATTTCGCCTACAAATTTCTCTCCTTCTTATTTTTTCAATGATTGATAGGAGTATATTAAATGCACTTTTTTCTTACGATAGAAATTGTCAATAAATATAATGGGTCACATAAGAACTCTTTGGTCAAAAATATCACATTTATCGTAAGTTAGCATTGAAGTAGTTTGATTCAGTAATAGTAGCCTCTAAGCTTCAAGAAAATAGTCATGACAGATCGGCTGTAGTCAATTGTTATATTTTGTCTGACAGGTAGATGGAATTTATGCTTTTCTTTAACAAGTGCTATCTAACAACTTGTCGTTTTTCTACCCATCTGTTCTGTTGGGCCAAAGTTACATTATCTTTAAGTGATTGTCCTCTTTAATGTACACTACACAAATTGACGTGGCTATTAAGATGGAAACTAAACTCTTATAAAATCGGTGAAACGTAGACACGATTAGAACATGTCGCGAACCAAATGACATATTAGTGGTTCACAAAATGGTAAAAAAATAGGATAGATGGCCAAATGCCAAAGCTACGGAACTTTTTATTGCATAGACGAAGTATGTCATAGGATTCTGGAAAAATAAGTCCAGCCAAGTGCCTGCAAAGTCTTTAAAGAGTTAGAGTTAAGACTTCCATTTCCCCTGCAAATTCTTTCTCCCAGAAAGTAAACGGTAATAGATAGAGATTTGAAATTTTATGAAAACTTTAAAAAGCTCTGAAAAAATATGCATAATTGATGCAGACATAATCACCGCTTTCTGAAAAGGCGATGACACTAATTTTTACTTTCTACTCATTGATAATCAAATTGAAGGGTAATAACCAGTGGCGGCTCGTACACTGGGGCCGGGAGACTCAGCCGCCTAAAACGTTTCAAGAATAGGCTTGCATTGATAAATCCACCACAATTTTAAACACCGCTTTTCTATCAGGAAATTTTAACAAATATCCTATCGGAATCCACAGCATCGAAATTGATGCCCTCCACAATACGTAAGTGCTCTAAAAGATGCTTACCACATACATGGGCCTTACACATGCTTTATGTCTTTCTATGTCAGCCTCGATGTCATTTGGGGGGGGGGGGGGGGGGGGGGCGCCCCCCCCCCCCAAAAAAAACTAAGTAAAAAAAAAGTCCCATTCGGGATAATTTGGGAGAGCAATTGGCACAA
>JAAAKL020011359.1:0-13716 GCA_010016065.2 Carybdea cf. marsupialis auct. non (Linnaeus, 1758) | reverse complement strand
TCCTTTAATATATAAATGGTGGCGTTATATGACGCCAGGTAAATTACTTCTTAAGTAGGGCGGTAATTTGCCAATGTCAGTATAATTATCAGATGTCTTTTTAAGGTACTACAATTTCCTTCCAGTAATGATTTCTGATAGCATTGTAACTGTATTAACCCTTTAAAGAGGTATTTTGAGATTAAGAGGACAAAATGTTAAACTAGTAAACTGCCGGCTGTGTTAATGCTGATAACTATTTCCTCACTTATATATTGATATTAGAAGGATTGTTAATTGATGTATTAGCTCCAGAAAAACTCGTCTATTAATGATATTGGAGACGATGACGTCACATTATAGCTATATCAAGTTTAAGAATGCAGTCGATACTCAAATCTTACGATATGTTTAATCTCTGTATTTAAAATATAACTGACATCAAGTAGAGTGCAAAAAACTATTTGCACATCTTAAGGTCTTTATTTCTTCCGAAGTAGGCATTCAAGCATAAAGACTCCAAGGACTACCAATTTTCTCTTCCATTAACAAACGGCCTTTTCAGAATGTTCCAGCCAAATGCATAACAAAGGTTAGATAACTAGGTGAGGCCACCGGAACGGGGGCATATAGTTTTGTTAAAATCTGTCAGTTGTCAACTATGGTAAAACAATACTATACTGCTATGATAAATATAAATAATTTGAAAAAGTTATCATCATCATAATGTGATATAAACAGCCACTTTCTTAAATTTGTGTAAGCATTGTAATAACTTCTACAGGTGCAACTAGCCTCCCATTAGCTTATCAAAATGGGAGTAAATTCATACTTCCCTAACTAATAAGCTAAAATGAATTTCAAAACATTTCAAAATGGTAAATGGTTTGATTGGAGCCATAATGGAATGGTTCCACAGACCTTTATGATGTAATCAAATATCATAAACATGAAAGTAAGATCACGACTTCAAAATGTTTTGACATTTTCCAGAAGACACCATTCATTCAATCATGAGGCCTGTTGGCCGGTGGAAAATGACGAAGTCGTAATTATCTTTTAGATTGTAGAAATGTCAAAAATATGCGCACTAAGGCATATCTTTTGAGCAGCAAAGAACGAGTCACCTAATATCTTGCCCCAAAAATCATTTTCGGATCATCGGTAGACTGGTAAAAACTTGGGAGAACCCCAGAATGTTTTCTTGCATAATTTTTTTTCTGAAATATTCTTAAGGGTGATAAAAATGTTTTAAGCTTTAGAACTTTAGAACTGAAACAAACTTAACCCGTAAATATAAAGATGGAAAAACTAAAAACGTGATTAGTTACGTAAAATGAGAACGCTAAAGGGAACTTTAAAACACACTAACACCAACTACAAACGTTTCAAAGGGTGAAAATTAGTGATCTTAACGCGGACGTGGGCGTGGGCGTGGGCGTGGGCGTGGACATAGAGGTTATACAAGGAGTGGTCATCTTGCAGTATTCAGATAAGCTCTTGCAATACCTGTATTTAAGAGTTGAAATGAAGTGTAATAGCAGACTAGTGGACTTCATATTTGCTTCGTCTGACATTCCTAAATGATCCTTGTGTCACTTAAATCCAGCAGAGAGGACGTTATTAGTCAATGTATTTAATCTAAAAATGCTTGTATTTCTAGTTTTACATACCAAACTCTATATCTGCACAGAAAAGTAAATACTACGTTACCTTTCTTAAGATAAGGTACCACATCCTTTGCAGGAGACATAACTTTATTAATGCTACAAGAACAATGTAACAAACATTTGGTTTAATCAGGGTTACCATATACTTATTCTTGTTTGTAATCTTATCAAGTGGAGCAGGACATGAAAAGGCGAGCAAACAGCTGCGAATTATCTAGGTACTGAGAACGTGGCTCCTTCGTAACGTGCTATGTTCTAAATGAGCGTTATCGTTGTCTTCTAACGTCGCTTTTAAGTGGCACAATTCTGACCTCAGCTTCATCTCAGTACAGATCTTAAGCAAAAACTCTCTAAAAATAGACATTGGAAGAGATTTAATTTACACTGACCTGAAGAAAATGAAAATCTGATGATACAAAGGCCAGGAAGGTGTCAGCGAGTCAGCCTGTACCAGAACGGCCAAAAATTCAGAGTTGGTTTATGTCGAGTTTCCTTTTGAATCAGGAATATGAGTTGTCGCCTTCTATTTATCCATATTTTAATATTGATCTTAGGGTAGGTTTAGAGTTAAAAGAATATAAAAATAAATAATCTGCAATGTTTTTCTATTGACAGTATTTAAGGCTATCAGACGAGACTGATTTGGGAAAAGTGATCAATCTTCTACTGAACGAATGGCAACTGGATTATCCCGAATTGCTGGTATCAGTTACTGGTGGTGCAAAGGACTTCAGCTTGAAGCGAAAAATGCAAGACATGTTTAATGAAGGTCTTCGAAAGGTAATTGCAAATTTATATCTATGCTAGAGAGGTAATTAGAAGACCAGAGTGTATGTATAATTCGCACTACAAACACTGCTTTTTCCTTTGCCTAGCGTTATCTGGGAGAGAAGCACCATTCTTTGTTAGAGGACCACGTGTCTCCCCCAGCACTGAAGAGGTATATTGTTTAATGCAATTGTGTCGGAGTGGCAAGGGATTTAAATTCATTTCCAGATAGTTTTGAGTTCGAATCCCGATCGGGCTGTTTGATTCTGATTTGAGTAATGAGAACGTTGTTGAGCAATTGGAAAAGGTACTGTGTTGCATGAATTTTATGTCTACTGTATACTCCATCTTTTAACTTAAGTTTGGTATTAAAAAGAAAACAAAACAAGGAAGCTGAACAAAAATTCGGAATATTTCATCACATTCTACCGGTTGCACTTCATACATTTTCAAATGTTTTTTTCTGTTTTGACGAAAAGCAAAAGTAAGCAGTACTGGTTGAGCTTTGCGGGCATTAGAACCTGTTGTCACAACACCAATCGCATGTTTTTACAACGTAAAACTTATCTCCAGCATCGCGAAACTTAATGATGGTAACCGCTGTCATTGCCCACTCTGGCTGGGCAATAGGCTACGCTCGAAATCGAGTATGCCACCAAAAAAACCCAAAACAAAGGAAAAAAACAACCGATGTCTAGATAAGCAAAGTAAAGTGAGTCTTAATACTTCATATATAGTTATGCATTGCTCTGAAAGATTTTTAAGCAATATATCACAAAAATGGTTTCTAGAGACCATGATTTTACCAAAACAGTTTGGATGTGATGGTATAGTTACAACGTATAAGCCATTACAGCCATCATAGATTTCAAAAATGGTATTGTGATGACATACCCAGAGGCATGATAATAAATTTATTGAGAGAATTCGGTATATCTCATACAGTGATGAATAGAATCTCCTCTCTGTACAAGGACACTAATATCAAAGTTACAACTGCTGATGTAGAGACAGAAAGATATCAGTGGATCTTTCGCAGATCCTGGTCACCTCTAAGACGCTTGTATCTCAGATTCTGGAGAGAAATCTGTAGAACCCCTGTTATACCGGAATTTCATCGTATATCCACAGCGGAAGGTATCAGTTTGGTATCGGATAAAATTTGTTTTAATCTTAGGGATTGGAATTTAGTATATGGTGTGTTTTAAATAGGTCGGTGGAAAGGGGCAACGAGTGCAGTAGACTGATAACTACTATTTTGGATCTGAACCCAAAACGTATTTCAAACCATATATCTCATACAAAAGAGGCGCTCCTTTGCCAGAAACGTCTGATGATGAGCTATCCCTGATATCCTCTATATAAGGTTCTTTCATTTAAATTAACATTTTAATTGCAGATGAACTTTCGTGCCTTGTGTCTGACAAGAAAATGTGGCAAAGAGGATCTATGTCTCAGGCGGGCTTACTTTTATCAAGGGAGACAATAAGCAGTCAGCTCATAATATTCAAATCAAGAATAAATTCATGCATTAAATTTGCTTTCAAAATTATAATTGAATGGCGTGAAGCTTGATTGCAGACAAGGTGGGGATCATAATAAACATACCCAATAGAAGTTCTAGCAACGTGTAGAGAACTTTGTTCTTTCTCCGTTTAACGTCTATTTTCTGATACATGGTGCCCCTATACATGGTACTTGATACTGGAGCATAGAGCACTTTATGACCGGATGCTCTTCCTGACATCACCAATGGCCCTTCCAGGACTTAAACCCTGACCCTCTTGACCCTCTTGACCCTCTTGACCCTCTTGACCCTCTTGACCCTCTTGACCATCTTGATCTAAAGGTCAGGAACTTATCCACTAGACCACGGCGGCTCAAACTTAAAAACAATAATAAATCGGAAACAAAATATGTACTTTCTTAATAACTTTCCACTTTCTTACCAATTGAGAGAAAGAAATACAGACAGGAGTTATAAACTTCAAGCGTGACAATGTAACTTTCCACCATCTGATAAATATAGAAGATTCAAACACAAATAAAACCCAAACAAACCTATGCGAACGAGCTGTGATGTATCCACAAATGATCTCTGCAAATAATTCTGAACAAAGAGTATTTTCATACAGGAGCAAGCCCTTCAACAATTATTACATCAAATAACCGTGATGGTGTTGCCTTTGAACTTTACTGTTGTCTTGCCAGCTGATGTTTAATCCTTCATAACGAGCATTTATCTTGCATTGAACTTTACCGTGTTTCGCGGCAAAATTATCAACAGGTAATCAAATTCCTCAATCAGACTTTCAAAGAAGTCCAGAGATAATGAATAAGGGCACAGTCAAAATTGATAACTTGTTTTAATGATCAGAGTGGCCAATCGATGCGATATTGGTAATTATCGTTTCTTTCACTAAGGCTCTCTTTCCACGAACATAGCAAGTTGTTTCCTCCATCGTAAATAGAACTGTCAGACAGAAATCCCAATATTCATTATTTCGTGATTAATTAAGATCACAACTTGGCACAGGTTATCACAACAAGAGCCGTGCAAGATATTTTGCCTTTTATCAAGCCGCATTTTCTAAACCAAAGGTAAATTGTAAATGGTACTGCAATGGCGCTGTTATGATTTTATCCAGAAGAACAAAAAGTCATTTTAGAATTGAAAGGTCACCTGACCCAACAAAGCCTCAGTAGATAAGCTATGTGAATGCGATACTGAGGAACCTAGACGAAAGAGTCATGAGCGAAATGGCAGCTGGCTGTTATATCCAGTCCAAATCATTAGAAACATCTTGGCGATAAAATCGGCAAAAGATTTAGTTTCAATACAAAGTCTGTAGATGTATATGCGCAAAAACTCGCTGTCTGTCAATGGATAGGATGTGCAACCTAAGTTAGCTGCAGTAATTCGCTTCTTCTTGTCACTATTGCTCGTCTATATAGATCTCCAACAACACCATATACATGCATGTTTATTGAAATTATGTACCCGATGTTTTCTATCATGTAAGACTAAGTAATTACATACAGAAATGGCACTAAACAAGCGTAAAACGAAACAGAAAATCAGGTCGTTGGTGGTGATGAGAATTCATTAACTGCGGTGTTTAAGTCGATGTATTTGGTGTGAGAGGTCCCAGGTTCAATCCCTACCAGATCCGTATACTGTCATGTTCATTAGGAAAATATGTACAGTATCCAATGATTACTAGTGTTTGCCTGAGTATTTATTTATGTGTATTAAGTTTGAAGAGATACTATGGAAAAATGAAAATGTCACCACTGGGATTCGAACCCTGTGTCCACGCATTTGCGGCTTGCTGCTTTACCAACTAAACTATGGTGACCCGGTGACCACATGGTTGACTTTTCTCTAGTCGCCGCATAAGTTCCTGATACTCTACTGGTGGACATCGCTTCCAGCTCTAAGCAACTTTTGAGACCAACCTCTCTTGGCCATGTGACATGACAATGAAAGGACTGCCATCCGGCTCATCATACTGTTCACAGCTCATTGAAATTTGAAAGTATTAGAGAGAAGAGAGGATTTGGAAACTTTTAGTTTGAAGAGATACTAGAGAAAAGTTCAAGTGTCTCCACCAGGATTAGAAACCGGGACCCATGTATCTACGTTGAATGTAGAAAGACACCTGTTATTTTTTATCATGAAAAATTGAGCTTCTGGTGACTTAAATTAAACTGAAAGTAGAGTTTTAATTACCTCCTACACACCAAAGCCTCTGTTGCTATAGTGGCAACTACATACCTTGATCTTCTACTTGTTTGCAGGTTACCAAGTCTGCAGACACCTGGGTCATCACTGGAGGAACGAACACTGGTGTAATGAAACAGGTTGGACAAGCTCTACAAGGAGCATCACGTAAAAATTTTGGAAAGAGCTTTAAAATACAGCAAGAAAATCATGTATATTGCATTGGTATTGCAACTTGGGGAATCATAAACGAGCGAGAAAAGTTGATGGGAGTTAAGGTGGGTATTGGCCGAATTGAGTTTCAACCTAATTCAAACTGGGTTACTTTGAGTATTCCGAGGGCTGAATGGGAAGGAGGTTTGATGGCTCGTCGGCTAGATTCATACTGATAACTCTTGTTAATTTTAGTCTCAGTATACTGATAGGATTGTTTCTTCATCTACTAGCTAAGAAAAATCTTGTCATAGAATAACTGAAATTTGTAAGTACGTAAACACCGTTCAGGAATCCATTGCTAGAATACCATTCCCTTTACTGATTTAAAGATGACTATTTTTGTCGGTGATTTTCGATGTGATTTTGTGATTTTTTAGTGATTATATCAGTTAACCTTTATTCGGTTTGCATGATCTATGGGTCAAAACAAGTGCGTTCTAAATGTTTCTGTCCGTGTACATTTTTGCATTGTTGGAAATCGACTCTTCCTAACAAGTATTTATCACGTCATCTGGAGCAAATTTTGAAATCTTTTGTTCAAACTTTCACCGGACATGTCAAGAAAATTGGTAAATCACGAACGTTGTAGAGTCGCGAACCTACTGTCCCCCAATCCCTGGCCTAGTTAGGGTTAATTTTATGCTGCCATTGAATTATTTCTCTTCTTTCATTAAGGGCGGTCAGATTCCTTACGTGTGCAAGTGTCCTCTCCTTTATATTGTTTGACGTATGACTCCGTTATTCTTTCAAGCAAACATAAACATGTAAGTCATTTGTAGCCTCTTGCCCGTTTTCCACCAATAAGATCCGTCAGCGTGAGATCTTCAAGCTTTTCCTTACTTAAGGGCTGGCCTAAGGACCGGATCTGCCTGTTGATAATCATATGCATTAGTTTCTCGGCCTTTACTGATGCTGCGTAGCCCCTCCTCATTGGAGGATTGGCCCAACTTACCAAGTGAATTGAAATGTTCTGTGGAGGAAAAGTGCTTTTGACCTCTGCAAATGGAGTGTCATTCCTCTGCGAATGGCCCAGAATTCGCATTCATATATGAGAGTGGAACAGAAACAAGCCAGGATTTAGCATAACACTGTTTGATGATAGCACCTCTCCATCTTTTTGTATGCAATCATAGCGATACCAATCTGTTGTTTTATTTGCAGGTTTGATTATCAATCTATTTGTCCATTTTCCTGAGATGTTTAAAGTGATCACCATGGACCAACGTCTTACCTTTCATTGCGACTTTGCAGTCTGACCAGTGGCTGTTTACGAGAACATCATTACAAACAACATTTCATGCTAATGTCAAGCTCCTTCCTTTTGCACTCTTCCACCACCACTTCCACTAGCTTATGTAGCTTCCACTCCTCGTCTGTTATCAGGGTCGCATCGTTTACATATCAAAGGATATTTACGTTAAGCTTTCAAACTCAGATTCCATCAAACTCTTTGATGTTGCACATTATCATGTTCATTTACAAGGAGAACAGGTCAAGTGAGAGAATGTTACCCTACCTAACACCCCATTTACTGCTACGTACTCACGAAACATACCATCTAGTCTCACTGTAGGTTGCTGTCTCCAGTATAGATTTTTGTCAGTTCGATATCATAGCCATCCATAACCAATAATTCCTGTATTTTAGATTCAAAGCTCAGGTTGTACTTCGCCAAATTCCTTTACATAATCAACAAAACATACAAAAGTATCTATCTTATCTGTCCTTTCCGTTAACATTATCAAACAAAGACTGCATTCGTCTTCATTGTGGGGTGTAAGGCCATACTGTTCTTTGGCCCCCAATCGTTCACCCACGATATCTCTCTAGAAATACACGTAGTATTAGCTTTGCAAGATAACTTACTACACTGATTGTCCATCATAATAAACATTTCATGGCGCCTGGACACTAAGGGTGTGATATACACACCGATCTGTTCATCCCAGCCAATAAACGTCCGTAATAATAAGAGTTTTTTGTTAAACACTTCAATTTCTCGAGACCAGGATATCCTAACACTAAAACCATCCCCACGATCACTCTATTTGTGAAAGAAAATTTTCTATTGGCCATACGGTAGAATACCTTTGTTAGTTTCCTTTAAGATTGCTTTACTTCCTGTTTGTCATAGAAAATTTCTTTTGCTTCACGATTCATTGTTTGGTGAACCTCCCTGTTCTCTCTGTTTGACGCCGACGACCATCGTTTTGTAAGTCTGTCCTTTTCCATCAGTAGGAGCTTTTACTTTGCCGTTCAATGTTACCTCCATGCTCAGAATGCAAAAGACAGCATTTCCTCTTCTTGGTCTCACGGCTCCTGAGCTCAAATCCTTCTGGACCCTCTTATTTAAACTTGCCAATTACAATGGTCTACCATGTACTCTCATGCAGATACCTTTTCCTTGTGTGCGCAGATTTGAGTCTGGAGACCACCATTTGCTGCTGGAACTTTGCCCGGTATACTTCCTTCAACTTTATTCTCACAGAGGCAAGTACCACTGCATGTTCACTATTGAAATCTGTCCAGGGATATCCTTTTACCTACGTATTGGCATTGCAGAACCACTTGATAATAGCAACTAAGCCAGCCTGGTTCTTTGACCGGTCATCTGGGTTCTTCCACGTACAACGACGTCTTAGCAGGTTTGTAACTCCCGTAATCACTTGATCATTCTTCTGATTAGACTGGACAAAAGATGGTCTCTGAATACTAATTTTTCCATGCCAAATATGTTTTATCAAACAAAAAATGATACTGTAGTGGAAAAGGAGGCGATGATTCAATAACGTGGGGTTTTTTCGACAGCTCGTATACGTAATTTGGTGCATTTTTAGGACTTAAGTTGATCTTGTCCTCTGTAAATCAAATAAGACAACGACGAAACAACTTTTTTCATCTTTTTAGCATCTCCAAAAATATCAAGTCAACAGCAGTGTGGGGTCCTCTGGTGCCTATCTTGACAGCAATCACACGCACTTTCTGTTGGTTGATGATGGCCGCATAAACAAATATGGGGGAGAAATTCAATTACGATCAAATTTGGAGAGGCGCATTGCAGAGGGGATGCAGGGTATTTTTTATCTTTTGTCAAACTTCTTGCCCTACCGACCTTTTTCTCAAAATATCAAAATTTGTATTAAGAACAGAATGTTAGATTTTAGAGAACGAAGAAGAGGGTTGTATTTACTAGGCAACAATTAACCGTAAACTGTTTTTAACACTGATCAGGTAATCCTTTATTTTAATTGGACTACTTTGAAATCTTCAACTAGAGGAAGGAAGGCTCATGTGGTGTACACTGAGCAGAGGCCAGTTCGTGGCCATAGTTGATATTTAAAATGATACTGGAGGAGCAGAGATATGTAAACAAGAGAACGTAAACCAGTCAGTCACTCATATGCGGCGCGGACTCGACTAACCAGGGTCGTCGAGAGCCATGCGGGCCCCTGGGTATTTCATAGCTTCGTGCCCCTGTAGGTTTCTGGGCGAAACCACTAGGGCTGTTTATTCATAGAATAAACTTTTTGAGAGCCGAACCCTGGACCGCCTATCCCACCCTCTCTCAACGATCCTGCGACTAACTGAATATTTTGGTCTCTGATGATAACATACTTTCCTTCTGTAGTCGTAATATGAGCTCACAATGGTCTAATGGTACGCATCAACATTTAGCTCTACGATTTGTACATTCTCTTATTTGAAGACCAACTTCTCTGTACTATGTAACATCATAGTGGACGGGGTATCACTACGGCCATCAAAGTTGCCTTATGCAATCGAGAAGAGAGCATTTGAAATACTTGAAAAATATAAAATTTGTAAACACCTGCACTCGAACCCATGACGCAGGACCTAGCAGCATGTGTTGTACTAACTGACCTTTCTCCTACTACCAACTTACAAAATTGTGAATCAAGTCTCCGTTGTTTGATGCATAATGAACTTCAGCTGAAAAGAGCGTAGTCCTTATATGTAATGCATTGATATTTTCTACGAGATGATTCTCCCGTGCCTTCTTTTTCAATACAGGCCAAAACAAAGTGCCAACAGTTCTCGTAGTTGTTGAAGGAGGGATGAATACAATCAAAACTGTATACATGGCGCTGACAATCGAGCCTCGTATTCCTGTCGTGGTCATCAAAAACAGTGGAAGAGCCGCTGACCTATTAACACAATGCTACGAGTTGCAGTGTCCTCCAGAGTAAGTTGACAAACTTAAAAATTGCATCTATTAAGTATTTTGTAATTTTTTTATTATGTTCATTTCTACATGGTAATGTACCCAAGAGAAACTTGCACCTATGGGTTTTGTATCGTCTTAAATCCTTTGAAATTTTACATGAGAGGGAATTAATGATAACCCTATGATGGATACATCAACGACAAGTCAGAACTAATACCCCAGTAAGGAAATGACTATTATACAATCTCTATGAATAACTTTGGAGCCGACTAAAAAGGCTAACCATGTAAGACTTTAAGTTGAAGATAAATTACTTCGCAATGTAAGGAAGCAGAATAGGATCCGTAACAATACTATTCATAATTTTCCCCTCGCTTTATAAAATTTGCAAATAATGAACTAAAGATAATTCTTTCCAAGCACATATTTTATTATTACATATTACACCCCTATGAGTGACTGTTGTACAAAATCCGGTAAAGTGCATCCTTTTTAACTTTGTCATTGCTGCAAAAGTTACAGGGGTGTTTCTCATCATTTAAGTGTTAGGAATAAGTCAACCAGGGAAGTTTCGAGACGCCTACGTGGTTTCACAAGATGCATTATGAAATGTTAAACTCGTGATTACAGTGAAATTAGATGATCAGTACAGATCTGTGTAAGTAATTGGTCATTTGTTAGGTTTCACTCGTGCTGTCGAGCAGTGATCATGTTGGATCAATCGAAAATATATATCGTGGCTTTTAAGTATAAAGGATAAGTAATCACTAACTTCCAATGTATTTCAGTATTACGTAGAGGTTTATAAACTTTCTTTCATGCATTTATTTTTAATTAAGATGTTCAAAACGTATTTACATCTCATTCTATTTGTATTTTTTGGTACAGTTCTAGAGTTGTGATTTTTTATGTACTTTATTGTTAAGGCGAATACATACGGACACACGCTGTGTATGTTGCAATCGACATCATCTAGCTCTTTATTTGGAGCACATGCCGAGAGACTGCATATCTCGAGTGTTCTAATAATGTTGTAGGTTTATTCCTTTATGGATACTAATACAATGTCTTGATCCTCGGCATATTAAAAAAGCAGCTCTGCCGAATCAAGATTTACTTCATGTCGGGTTGCTTTTTATCAGACATAACTGTGCCTTTATCAATGCTATAAGAACAGCGCCGATAGTATATGGTTTAAAACGTTTATTATCAAATGAGAACTTTCTAACAGCGTTAAATAGATATTATCAGATGATCCCAAGATTTTGAAATAGTGTCAAGAGTAAGGATTTTGGCCTCCTCTGCTCAGTTATCGTGTTGGAGTAGATATTCATAAGTGATATTTGCGAGGAAAATTGGGGTGATTTAGAATGCCTGCCACCTATCATCATATCTTTTTCGGACCTCATGTTGCTAAGGTGATCTCACTATAGCTTAAAAGTTTGGAAGATACATTGCTAGTTGAAAACATTACTTGTCATGTTAATATGGATATAGAGTCGTCCAGTGCATATCTAGTGATCACTCTCAGACAACATGTTAAGACCATGTCCACAATAGCTAATTAAATTCAAAATAATTGTAATCAGTTACATGGAAGAGTTAGTTCCATTAAATGCTTTGTCTTCAATACATATATTTATCCGTACCATAAATTATCAGAAGCTCAAACCCAGATACTGTTTAGTGCAAACGAGTGTAATAGGAATAAAGTGTGCCCTTTAGATAACTGAAAGATACTGAAGCTCACAATCTTTCGTTAATAAAAGGAGCATAATATATAGATAGATCTCATGCGAAGAAAACAACCAGAACTCAGAACTGCCCTGCCGATTCAAAATAACAGTTTGTAGAGTTATGTAAAAATATGTTGCTAGGAACTAATTTAACTTAACCCTCGGGAGTGAAATCTGTTGAAATCTCTCTAAATTTATACAAATTTATACAAAAATTAGTACCTTTAATTTACGGGTTTTTCACTAGCCCTATATTCTATTCCTTCAAGCAAGAAAACTAAAAATCATATTTATATTTGATATTTTCCTATCAAATATCAAGATAGCTCTTAATTGTTTTCCGTTAGATTCAAGCATTAAATGTGCATGGTAGTTCGACATACGCGGCAGAATTTAAGCTGTTTCTGCATGAATTGACATGCGCAGTCAAGGATACATCTGACTTACTTAAACGATCATAGGCTTAGGAATTGTTTAAGTTAAAACACGTACAGAAGTATTGACATTTTTATATTTTAGAAAATTGGAGCATCTAGAGGATGTCGTAGACGAACTGAATCTCAAGGAGATGATAAGAAAAACGTTTCCTGAAGTGAAGCATGAGGATCGTATCCATTCAGCATTTTGTCAGTTGCTGACATGCTTGAAAATGAAGAATTATGTAAGTTTTAAACCCTTTTGTAGAATCAACGTATTTGGTTATAAGAAAAATTGTTTAACGGAGACATCAGAGGGAACTAAATATTTGAAAGTTTGAGAAAGGGGAATATGTAGAATTCTAGTTTTTACTGAAATCACAAGATATGATGATACGAATTGATACTTGACAACATTTCTACGAGCTTTCGACAGACACCTAGAATTGCAGTTTGTCTACGATCAAGTCCCTAGCGCATAGATTCTGGTCTCCGAAATCTCGATGCCGTCAGTGGAGGATTGGGAGCTAATGTAGCAAGTAGAGAAGTAGAGCACCTCGTCATCTTCTTTCGCCTGACTGATAGAGCATATGCGAGGAAAACGTAGGGAGAGTGTTTGAATTTTTTGTTGACATATTTTATATTTTTCTAATATTATTTTTGCTTTTAATATTTCAAATCCCTTAACCAATAACTAAGTACTCCCACTTTCCAAATTTTGCCAAGAATTCAGCAAACACGGAAACACATAGACATACGAATAGGCGCTATTGATATTATTTGACTAGGCGGAATTTTAAAACATGATCACTATAGAAAAAATATAGACAAAACTTTCAGCCTAACTCAAGCAAATCAAATTCTAAATATATGTAAATATCACATAATCTATTCATTGTTAAAAAAGAGGACCTGAGTGAAAAAAAGAATTAATTATGGAAGATTTCAAATCGAAATAAAAATATATAAAATAAGGAGAATTAAAAGAAATTGATATTGTTCAGAATTTATGCACTAACGC
>JAAAKL020011358.1:0-13717 GCA_010016065.2 Carybdea cf. marsupialis auct. non (Linnaeus, 1758) | reverse complement strand
CCGTATTGCAATTATGCTAATGAACAGTTTGTATATATGGCTCAGAAGACTTATGGGGCGATAGTTTGAACATTCCAATCTTGTTCCTTTCTTAAATATAACCACTATCAAAGTGTCTTTGAATGCTTGTGGCACCTTGCCTAACGTCGCCACTGGCCATCTTGCCACTACATGTATGATGCTGTGATCGGACAAGGGGCTTGCGCAGAAACTGTCACTTCTTCCTATAATTTGGTAACCTCCCTAGCACGAATCAAATAAACTTATACTTGCTTTACATAACCAGATTTAGCAAGGAGACCTTGTATCTTCTTTACTAAAATAAATCGTAAATACCAGTACCCTGTCCCGTTTATTTCATTCTAAAGAACTGATACCAGCATGCCAGCAATATCTTCGAGGGACAACTGGCCACATAATATAGCGTTCTACGCTTTAGAAATGGCACAAAGAGCACACCTTGAGCCATTATTTACACATTTATTTGATGAGTTTTTGTCACGGGGGTGACATTTTCACTTTCTCTAGCATCTCTTCAAACTTAATAAGGTTTTCAATTAGCGTACTAAAAGTCAGTTGTACTACAGTTCACTCGGGTAGAAAATGACATGTGCAAGCTGTAGGAAAGACGTTCCGGGAATAATGTATGGAACAGCCTATTTAGTAACATCTTTTCCAGCAACGCCCGTTGTCATATGACTACAACACAGGGGGCTGGCATGAGTCAGAACGGGACAAAAGTAGACAAGAAAGAATGTTGAGTACAAAGTATCAAAGTTTGTCACAGAACTCAAAACTGTTACAAAATTCCATTATCTATAACTAACATAACTTGGACTGGTTATGAACCGTTTAATAATGATGCAGCCTATATTTTAAGTGCATCACCTAACCTCCATCTAGGTAGCCGTAATAAGAGGTAAACCATTACGATTTCTAGTCCACATCTCCAAGTTGAAGAAGTGGTTTCAGTGAGTCAGCAGCTAGAAACTTCCTACTCTGAGCAACAGAGTAATGAATTCGTGTTTGGCATCTAGTCATCCTCAACCATTGAGAGAACGAGACCAGATTATTTATAAGCATCCCAGTCCACATCAAGACAACTTTTTATATTTTAGGCAGGGGAATTATATAATCTTAGCAATCTGAACAGCGTCTCTAATGGTTTTTCAATCTTCGTACCACGTGTTTGCATTTACGTGCGCTCTAAACTTAGACTGCAAGTTTTAATTCCTTATTTTTCGCATCATTGTAAAATGCCGATTGTGGAAACCGAAAAAGTGACAACTTTGAAAGTGGTTGTTTTACCAAATTTCCTTTATTGGAAACATTTGAAAGCCACACACCCTTCTACCATCTTTTGTGGAATGTCATAGAAGCTTTAAGGCTTAAATACGTCCATCTTTTTCATCTCTGAGCTCGGTAGCTTCATTTCAAGATTCTTGGCTGTCATAGCTCGGCGAACGCAAACGGAGCGCACGAGGGAACAGATAGAGACGTATTGTGTGGCCCGAGGAAAAATGGTTTGGTTTTCCAAAATTATACACAATAATAAACTAACTTAAAAACAACTCGACAAGTTATTATGACTTACGAAATTAAGACATTCTCTTTTATAATCTCTCTTCTGTTTCAGTTTCTGTTACGGTTTCTGGACCCAACCATCGACGGTTCTGATGTCTATTAACAACTTTCAAGGAGACTGACCGTTCTTCCCCTTCTCCTCCTGCTTTCGAACTTCCGCCGTCTTCTCTTCTCTTAAGCCTTGAGGTTCTCCTAATATTGGGGTGTCTCAAGTGATCTCGTTGAGCTATGATGTCATTTTATTTGCTCGAGACATCCCTAATCACATCAGAGTTCTGTTGCGATCATTACATCATTATCACCATGACATTGCCAACAGTTAAAGAAGCATTATTCTGACGAAGGTTAAATAGAGATGGCTAAATACCTTTTCAACCATAAAAATGAGAAAATTTTCTGCTTTAGAGCGGCCGGCTTGGGTGCGAACTGCTAAATTTAAATCCAAATGTAACCAATTCAATGTAAAAATTGTTTTCCAATCTCGCGAACTAAAAGTGGTGGTAAATGAGGTCCACAGTCACTTTACCACTACCTACACAATTGTACCACCCCCAAAAACCGACTGACGAGCTTCTTGATGGTGTGCGAACATCATCTCAACAGTCAACAATAATCTGGTCATCAGAGGCATTTTAAAGTGCGGAGGGTGTCCAAATGGCAATGAAATATCGAGGTAAAACAATTTCTGTGTAACTAGGATGGAAAGACACAAATATGTGAGGATATAGTACAGCGCAAAAAACCATAGTCTGTTAGTCACCTGAGAGGGTAAGTACACTCAGACAGGTAAGGCGCTACCAGGAGGGAGGAGACCGCTTCTGTCTCCTACCTCCCTTGGTGACAGGCCTGATACATTGGGGAAAGAAAATCTCCAGTGAAGCAAACGATGTTTATCTTGTCCAGATGTATTTTTCCAAAGTGCATTGTTCTTCAATTGTCGTTACTTCCCTCAAAGAATATACAAAAGGATCTTATCAATATCTTCAATTGAATTTGTTAAAATCTACAAGCGTTCTTCTTTCTTTGAAGACATTATCAAGTAACAAATAATTCAAATTCCACATCGATTACCGTAGATACATGTTCGAGAATGTCTGTGTAAGTGTAATAATGCGATTGCACATGCGATTGCGAATGTAAAGTAAAGCGTGCAACTCCCCCTCCCCCCTCAAACAATCAACAAAAACGATAGAGACTTGACTGTCTTGCTTAAATAGGATCCTCATGTCCTATGAAAAGACTTCCCAATTAAGAATCTTAAGTCATTATTGTGCCTTGATAATATTGTGAAATTAGTGCGATCCCAACAGGTTCAACCACCGAGGTTTTTGGTCCGTTTACCCGTAAGGTTACTTTCAGCAGTTTCTTCGATAAATATTGGAAAAAACAAACAAGGGAGAGCATACGCATCAGGAAGCTGAAGTTGTATGGTTAACAACATGAAGTTTATTATCTGATTATGAAATACTGAAACTCGAAGAACGTCTTTGCACGTGTACTCCCAAACTGGCTGCCAAATCATATCCAGTGAAAGAAATATTAGGCAAAAGCATAATCAAATAACCCCTTGGGGCATCTTGTCCTTGTTTCAGAAGTTTAGTGGCACACGATCTCAACCATCTAGTGCTGGTGAGTCACTGAATGAGAAAGGAACTCAGTACTGAAGTAAAGAAGCTTAAAATCAGGGTTAGAGAAGGGGCGTTTTATTAGACAGACATGTTCCTTTTTGTTAAGGGAAGAGAAGGATGTTCCAAATAAAAAAGTGACACCCAGACTAAATTACGACAGGGTTTTGGCTAATAGGGACTTCGACCTGACGTTTACATACCAAAAAATGCCTAAATTTTTACCTCCTTCCACGCTGCAGCAGGAGGGTGCACAGTAGTTCGTGAATTAGCGAGCACTGGCCCACCTCCCCCAATCAAATGGGCATACCTTTGAGCTTGATCTTGCTTATGTCAAAAGAAGTAGAAAGATGATTACCGAACTATCGCAAACTTCGAGAGCGAGTTTGTCAGTATTTTCTTTTAATGCATATTCGGTAGATAAACGTACTAACGTGGAGTCAGCAATAATAAACACTACATTTTCAGAGAAAGGGCGAAGTACGATGACGTTGACAATTAATAGCCAATTTTGCGGTCCCCTCTCCCGTCGTCATCGATAAAAGCAATATTCTATTGTTTGGGAACAATGTGAACTACTCTCGTAGTATCGATATCAAAAATGTTCTGCCCCTTATTCAGATACTATAAATGATGCTTGACTATCATTGGAATCGTGGAGCTGCCCTTACTTGAATATCCAACTCTGCACTCCGGGTGCTAAAAATGACAGAGTGGTTATTCGTTCGTTGTTGAGATGCCATCTGATCAGAACAAGGTGCCTAAAAGGAAACGGGAGTCAACTGTTGTGTGATATATAGTACAAAGAGAATGCTCAGTTAAAAATCGGCCGAGTGTTTTCTTTCTCGTGAATATTTTTTCGATTTCCATAGATGATTTACTGACAGTCAGGAAAATCAATCGGTTGTCACCACTCCTTTCGCATACTGCCTCTTTCTTTGCTCCTTGTCACGCTCAATTAAAAAATATTTACCTGATTACAAAGAATGAAATACATTTTCGCGCATTTAAAATTCAAGCTTTATGTATATCTTCATTTTTCTGACTTATGGTATTATATTACAACGCACTTACCATAGAAATCAAATAATTCATATCACATCTTGCAAAGGTCTGTAGCAGTAGACCAAAATGTATCTTAAATAGGGCACACTAAAATGTAACACATTGTCAGTTATGGTAAAAGTGTTGTTCTTGGTATTTCAAGTCTTTACATCGGCATGTGCATCACTTCGTCCCAGAGTGAGTTATCTTCAGGAAGGTATTCCTCTCACACGCCTGAAAATTCAAAATAGAAAATCTAATTGCGCAAAATAGCTAATAAGAGGAAAAGGTAAATCGTCAATGCCTCAATGCTTTTATAGGTGTAAATGTTCTCAATGGACAACTAGTTTACTTCGTAAAGCAGTTGCTCTTCAAAACCATAACACTTTAATAATAAAAATAACGACAATGAAAAGATCTTTCAGCGTTCCAAAAGATACTGGAAAATAAATTTTGTTTATTGTAGACTTCCTTTAGTTAAGCAATTTGATAACTGTCACATCTATACTCTTATTTATTTCAAATACATAGTCTTCTCCGCCAAATTTGGAGCGAGGTTGGGGTCCTTCAAATGGCATTTTTAGGACATTACGACCCTCAATACCACTATATATTTACCCTCCAAGTAAAGAAAATGGAGAGAAGCTCTCATCCCCTCTTTTAATATGAATCTTTATTATGATGTTCCTAGAGTGGAAACCTAGAGAAACATTAAGTAAGACATCTCGAACTCATATAATAAAAATAATGTTCTGGCGAATGGTGATCTTAAAATCATAATACTCCCCACTTTATCACTACACTATAATGTTACATTATACTGGTATAATTTTCCGAAGTCATTTGACTATGAGTTCCCCATTTCAAACAAAAATCATCAAAATTGCATGACCATACCTCTTCTTTAACTTCTATACAATTAACCACAGAAGTATAGTACACAAGTGCTTGCTTGAACACGGGGCTAGCAACGATCAAGCCCTTGCCATAAGGAGGTGCAGGCACATCAGTCATAACAAGCCATGGGCATATCGACTCCTTTAGGTCTGTGTAAGATTTCCCCTATTTTCTAAACTCAACAACTACAGAGCTGCTTCGGGTAATGCAATACAAAAACTGGTAATCGATGTCCCCGCAGGGGCATTCCACTTTTTTCTAATGTCTTTACGAATCAAAAGGGCATTACATTTCGGTTTGCAGCCATATGTCAGCCCGGCATTTCAAGATCTTGAGATAGGCTTACAGGTACTGCAACTAGCCCAAGAGTAACCTGGAGATAGATGTGACTAAGGGTAACCTCATTCGCCTATGTCGAAAATCCACAACGGGATGCAGTTTTATGTCAGTTTCTATTTTCAAATGAATTGGGACATGAATTGGGGCAGTTCTTGATATAGGCCTAGAAATGTCAAAGGAGACCAGGTTACCGCCACCATATATCACATCACTCCAGCAAGCTTTCAATTAAGTGACCAATTAAAAGCTTGTAGCTATTTTGAATTTCAACTCATCTATTACTATTACTGTTTCTATACAGGTGAAGACACAAATTCTGCTTCTTTGATAGCTGCAAAACCCGTGTTCCGAACGAAAACGAGTTGCGGATGTATAAGAACGCACGGAGTGAACCAGTCAAGCTCTTTTTTGATGGTGTTAATACAAACCAAAATCAATAAATTGGGGTGTTAAAGTGTATTCGTGTTAAGTTAGAATCAGAAAAATTAACCAACCAGAAACTAATATTAACCATCTATCATTATTCACTTTCTTTACTAACCAAACACTCTCCAAGTCATCCTTGACTTCATTGGCTCTATTGATCGTATACATAGATTGCACAATTTATTATAAATGGAGCTGTGTGACTGACCTTTAAGAACTATGAGAACTGAAGGTGATAAATTCGTACTGGTTTTAAAGAGAATCTGCAAGCGTTGTATGCTTGTACGCAATCTAAATGCATCCCTCTCAGTACTCTTTCCATGAAAATCAGGGATCTCTGCAGGATTTTGAATATAACATTAGCTTAACAAAGGCATAGTTAGCTACAACTTACTTATACCTACACTAGTGGATGCTAATGGCAATCGGATACACAATAAGCATTCGTTCATGTTACGTCCATGGCTACTTTTGGTTTACCAATTCCATTCAGCTTGTCCGTTGACGGAGAACTAAATTCTAAATGCTACTACTAAATTCAAAATAACTACCTCTTACCTAAAGAAGCTAAAGATTCGATTGGGAAATCTGAAAGTACTTTTAAGTAGCTCTGCCCTGTTGCGCAGTGCATCACGGCTAGAGGTGGTTCTCTTGTTGAATTCGACAAACCTCCTGTACAGCCTTGGAAATCCGTACGTCTAAAATGGAAGAGGAAAATATTTTGATACTGATGGAAACAAAACTGTATCATTATCCTCTGCAAAGGAATGCAAGAGTCTAGCAGTCCTTAATAGGAGTGTCCACCCCCTAAAACAAGGGGAAATCTATAATTATGATGCGTCTTATCAAGGGGGGAGCAAAGGGGGTCAATATTGGTCAGGAGAGGATGCTGTGAAATGATTTAAATTTAAGAATTGCAATCAAGTTAGATTGCCACACTGGCCCCATTAAAAGATGAAGAATCATCGTTCATTGACCTAAAGCATGACCTACAAGAAATGTTAGTATAGTACAGTAAACGTTTGGGAAAGGCCCACACAGATTTTTAAAAATAAGAAACTGGAAGAAGGACCTAGCGGTCCAGGCTTATTCAATTGTTATGATTTGAGTACAATAACAAGAGATAATGGAGTGCCGAAAGATGACTTTTCCCGAGATTGCTTTTGGAATCTTCAGTTGGTATTTCCTTTCACTGCACATGAAGCATATTACAAGTTGACAACTTACTAACCCCCAATAGTACATTGAAATGGACCCTCACAGATGACTATCAGATTGAGACAAAGAGAATATGACAATATGTTGTGCACCCCCATAAACTTGCAACTGAAGCAAATCCTGCCCTCCCTTGAAACAGAATCAAGATCTACAATCAAGGTCTGTTATTCAGTTGCTCATTGTAAAGCAACAACTTTAGAAGCCATAATAATGCACTTTGTTTTGATCATAGCTCAGTACATTCATTTTCACACATTTATGTACTGCATAAAGTTTGGCGGGATCTTTGAACATTTTACTCTGGGAAACCTAATTCAGTTCTTGGGGGAAACTCATAGGACAGTTATGGTGTCAATCATGGGATATCCAAGGCTGGAAATTTTCTTTTCTCCCAGAAAAAGTGTACATCAACTTTGATACAGGCAATCATTTGTTTCAGCATGGCATTGCTCAGCTGGTAAGCATTTTCAAAGAAAACTTACAAGGTGGCTGCATTTTGTGACAACACCAAAAGCAGCTTTATGCATGCTTAAATAACAAACTATTTCAGTCCTTAAGATCTTCATGAAATAGAGAAAATCCCATTGGAATGTTAAGCTCTCTTGAGTTTATTCTTCAGAATCCACAACCCACCAAAACATGGAGAAAAACACAACCAGCAAAAACATGGAAAAAGACTACCCACATTAGAGGAAATATGAAGTCCAACCATTTTGCAGCTTTGCACTTGTTGCTTCAGGGAAACGTAATTTGCAAATGGTGAACCATTTTACAATGTCAGCTAAAACATCCACCTTTCTTATCTAGTTTCCTATTAAGTAATCCAAGAATCCTAGTGCTACATACATGCACAGTTAAACAAACAGAACAAAGGTTATTAACTTATCCTGAAGACCATAATAGGCATTTGACATGCATTTGTCATCAGGCTGAAGATTCTGTCTGTGCTCATTTGAATGGAAAAATGAGAATACACTCTCAAAAAGTTTGGCCATGTTTACGCAGTGTTTTCTTTCTGAGAAAAAGAACACAATGTTAATCTCAAGGCAATTCTTTGTCATCAGCACTCACTACTTTTAAACATTTTTTGAGTTCTATAATTCAGTGAACAAAGAATTCCTACTCAGTGATATTGTGCAATTCCACAATCTTTATAAATCATCAAAGGGTGCTATCAATTTGATCTGCAAGCTGGGCAGAGCTCAAAGCTTCTCATCTTCAAAGCTAATACATCACTTAAAGCACCAAATAGTCATTTCCTAGAAGATTTTCTAACAAAATGCTGTAAATTTCTATGCAGTGTTAGAACTGTCAGAAATCCTCATAAACTGTTGGGCAATGAATCAACAGTATTCCTGCCTTCTTTTCTTTTCAACTCCCATTTATTTTCTCACATGATTGTGAACAACGATAGATACTAGTTCATTTCTCTCCAAGACCTACAAAAGTGGCTGGATGTCACTGCAAAAGGTAAGAACAAGGCTACGGTCTACAAATGAAGACAAAAATCTTGGTAAGGTGTTGGTAAGGTTGAAAAGCAGCATGTTGGTGTATGACATCATAAGTACAACTCTTCCAAGTATAGCCATTTAAGAAACTCAGATCTCACATTCAGAAGAAAACTTTTGTGGAGGAACTGCATTCATTGTATACTTTAACAAAACAAAGCTTTCTACATAAAACTTTGAGGTTCTTTTTGATGTGCCATCAATATGAATATTGTATCAATTACAACTGGCCTTCACTCAATCCTTGTTGGGAATATTTAGCCTTATGTACCCACTTTCATTTTTTGAAAGTGATATTTGCATTGTCTGTTGCATATGCAACCATATTTGCCTGAGGCAGGTATCACATTTACTTTACAAAGTTATGTGAAGCTTGGCGTTGCTAAGGCAAATTAGATGTGCCTTCTAGAAAATTAATGTACACAGACACATATCAATGTTTACTTTTATTTGTTTACAGTATTCTGCTGAATTATGCTGATATACATACCATCTTGTACAAAATAAACAGAAATTTCCCCTTCCAAGCAAAAGTCTAAAATCTAGGATATTAGTGGCCTCAGAAGGTATAACTATTGCACAGGCTCTGTTATTCATTTTATATGGATACTTTTAAAAAAACAACTTTCAAGTAGAATACTGTTTTAATGAGAAAAATTATTTAATTGAGTGCAAGCATAGAAATGTGGAGACAGTTTTTAAAATACTGAAAATTAATGCTGTGCACAAAAATAAAGTAATTGCTACTTAAATTTAGGAAGGTGATGTTTTTACAGTATGCAAGGAAATGGTCACTTTGGTATGTATCTTTATGTACTTTGGTTTATGAAAACTATGAGGACTAAAAATGCCATTTGATAAGCATAAAGATTTCTTGTGTTATTTAATGAAACTGGTGTATTATGAAATAATACAAGCTTTCATAAGACCCAATTGAATCTTGTGTTATTGTCTTATTAGTTTGTCAATTCAATAACACTTACTGAATTTGAAACTTATGATGAATCATGTACTTAGTATATTGTATATTGCTTTTAAATGTGACTTTAACTTTTGCTGCTTTAAAAGTTGTCTTATGTGACATCAACAATAATTCTTTAAAACATCACAAAGCTTTCAAACATATATGCTCATTGCGAGTGTCTAATGTAAAGGCTGATTTACATACTACAATTTGTCAGGTTGACCAAGTGTAGATTCTGCCATGTGATTTACCTAAGATTTGTTGTATCCACAGTACCACTCCAGAACACTCTGCACAATCTGGCATTAGTTAAGTACATTTGACTTACAGCTTTAACACACAGTTGATATATGTTATGACAAGCTAAGCAGATGTATAATGACTATGTGGTTCCTTTTTCCATACAAGCTATAAAATGCTCTGGGTGCATAGATCTCCTGGGACCTAGGTTATGGGCTATTTTACCTATTCAAGTAAGGTATCCAATTCAGCTTGTAGAAGGGGCTGCTTATGAATAAGATGAAATCCAAATGGCTACAACATGTCCCTACAAAAAAGCCTGGTGACTTATAGGTGGCTAAGTATAAATTGTAAGGCAGAACACAAAAACCAGGTGTGAATATTCAATGTCACAGATTCTATAACATTAGCCTGGTTTGTGCTGAGACCTACCAAAGCAAAATCAAACTCATGAAAAAAATATGTTACATCACAACAACTGTGAATTTTTATTTGCACTCGTGGTTGTAGACTGTTGCTTTAATGCAAAACACAGAATAATAATTTTCAAGGTTTGCAATTCCATTTGAAACTTGATTTGAAGATATTGATAAATAGTCAACAATGTTCAGTTATGCCACCTCAGGTCTTGCAGAAAACTATTCTACTCTGAACTATGTAGATGTATATGCGATTTCTATGAACATATAGCAACTTAAAATTGCTACAATCTTCCTTTGCTATATATATAGAACCTCAGATAGTCAGCAACCACCTGTGTATCAATATTACATACAGTATTTTATATTTCTCAAAAAAATACATTTTTTCAATAAATTCGAATAATATTTGCAGGAGACAGCATCAACGCATACTGAAAAATGTGTACTTTTAGAAATATCAATATTTATATACTATGCAGTGGTAACAAAGGAAAATTAAAAAACCACAGTATTCAGCTTTTCCTTTTTTACTACTGTTTTGTAGTATTAGGCTCTAACTTGTTGTATTGAGCACTCTAGTGCTGGCCTGGCTCAAACTATTTAATAAAATAACTATTTAGTGCAATGGTAAAGTCTCCGTATATTGGTGTGGAAGATCCTAGGTTTGATCGGGGCCAGCTCTGTAAGCACTTCATGTTTATTGAGTTCTATACTATGTAGTTCTTGACTGCTTGTATACATGTCTGCCTGAGTACTTATATTAATGAAATGGCACTGGTGAAGCTAAGAGTGAAGCAAAAAATAAGGTTGCTGGTGGTGGTGCGTACTCCAGATCAACGACCTGGTTTGTTAACTTACTATTGCACTATTTAGTGCAATGGTAAAGTCTTTGTTATTGGTGTGGGAGATCTTGGGTTCGATCTGGGCCAGCGCCACATACACTTCATGTTTAATGAGCTCTCTCTATATACACACACATATACCTTTCTTAAATTGGCCCTATCAAATAAATGCTACACTGACCACTACTGGATATTGTAAATCAATCTGATAGCAGCTTTCAAAAGCAGACTGATGTATGCAATGCCAAATATATTGTGGTCTTCCTACACACTACCTCCTACCAGGTCCCAAAAAGTTTTTATAGGATCTCCACCTCCTGGCTATTATAATTTCCCCTGCATTTAGGAGGTGCAGTACTATTTTCGATAAAAAACATTAGCATCTAATATACAGTTGCTGCTATATCGTAAGTGAGCTAACTATGGATCTACCTCTATCAAGTCATTATCTTAATCCTCCACACTACTTGATACCCCCTGATTGGTCATTGGGTCAAAAGATTTACATGAGGCTTAATCAAGGGTGTTCTTATTAGAAAGTGGGGCTGATTGCAACAATTTAAAATCAGAAGGTGGGCTAACACAAAATGCAATTAACCGACTCTACGATGCTCTTTAAATTTTTGGTCGTAACCATACCGTATTCCCACCAAAACATTATACGACGGCTGGCCTAAGAGTGGAGGCTAATAATATATAGCTTACTTTTTAACTATCCAATATAACTTTAATAGCTTTAAAGCTGTGCTATTTACGGTTTCATTTAAGCTTTGTTGCTATTTTATCAGTTGACCAAAAAAAGAGCTAAGTTGCAGTGCAGAAAGCCTGTAAGCACGTTTTTCCACATAAAAAGAGGGATCACCAGATTTATATTCTGATTGAATGAATCACCTAAAAAGAATTGCAGTAAATGAAATTTTAGAGTATGACGCTGAATCATACCTTCACAAGATTCAAATAGACGATATCGACAACGTTTAATCACACCACAACAGTCTAAGCTTACAGAACCGGTACGTTATCAACTGTGTATATGTATCCTACCCGTCCAATTGCGTAAACAGTCGCTTTCTTTCCAAAAGAAAGCGCAACAAGTGCAAGAAGTTTTTCCATCGTCCAGTTTGAACGTTATGATTCTTAAGAGTGGTCACATTCCTCCAACCGTTTCTTGAGTCATCAGCTGTAACCCCTTTCACTTCTTGCTAACTTGCAGTGTTCATGCTGCAACACACGCTAGACGACTTACGCACTTGCCCACAGGGAGCTGATACATTACTTTCTTTCACAGCCTCAATGCTGATCAAAGATGTTCCAGGTTCTCAGCAAACACGTAAAAGTGTTACTCCATTGTAATTCTGAAGATCACAAATTATCACTGGTGCTGTTCTGCAATACTGATCGATCAAAACTAGTCAACCAGTATCGATCGAACCTTTTCACAGAAAAACTGCATATACTCTGAAGTACCTATGACTTATTTTCCAGAGATGCTTTTTGTGATGGAACTTATTCAAAAAGGGACTTATTCAAAGCAGGGCATATTACTTTTGTAACATGAAAATGGGTCTTTACAACGCTTCCACTAGCACAATAGTACTAAAAACACAAGCTAATTACTCCTATTCAACACACAAAATTTGTAATTTTGTCCTTCAACGTCAAATAATTTTGCTAAATTGGCTTCTATAGCGGCTTTATTGAAGCTGGGAGCTTATTTGTCAGAGAGATTTGGCTTATTGGAAGAGGGGTTTATTCGAAGGCAGAGGCTTAATGGTGTATTTACAGTATAGGGATTAAAGATTCATGATGTTTAAGTACATAGTGATGTAATAAACTATGCAATGAAAATAGCTGACGATAGGTGGGGGAGATACAAAAGATCTCCTTACACTGACAATACACCGATTCACATTTAGAACGTTTCGGTGGTACGGCTCCCTGTATTTCTTAAAATTTCGACCAAAACATCCCTTCCGCCCTTGAATAATGTACGCGGTATCCTTCTGGTAAAACTTACAACTTAGTTCAAAGATATTCATTTAGTTTTGAGAATCATTTAATCAGTCTCTGGAAGTCTTAAACAGTATTGTACTATATTCAAAATACCTTTTCATCGTGATATAAGCCCTTGTTTCAATGGGAAGCACAAACTGAATAAATGGCTCTAGTCTTACTGTGAGGAACATCAGTGCCAAAGAAAAGAAAAGGGATGCAGTTGTGAACCTGAACTCAGGTAATAACTTGTCAATTTTTCGATATTGTTTTTGTTTCTTCAGAAGCGCCTCCTAAAATGGCGAGTATGCCCTTGCTGACGACATATTTCACACAATTTTTCTCCCAACGGGACTTTCGTCCTTCTTTCGACTTGTTTATCTATGCTGGTGGATGTATACCGGGGTTCTTTATCTTTATAGAGTGCATGACCGCCCCCACCCCCACCCCCACACACAATGTTAATGGAATCGGTGTTTTCAAGTAGCCTAACATTCAATTAAAACCCTGTTTTGTGACATGAGACGACCAGAATGAAAATGTGTACAAAAATGATGCTAGAAAAGAATTGTTCGACTTGGTGGTAGATACTCCTACCGACAGATTTTAACTACAC
>JAAAKL020011357.1:0-13718 GCA_010016065.2 Carybdea cf. marsupialis auct. non (Linnaeus, 1758) | reverse complement strand
CTAGCCGGATTGTCGACTTTACTATTGCACTATTTAGTGCAATGGTAAAGTCTTCGCTTTCGGAGTGGGAGATCCTGTTCGATCCGGGTTCGAACCGGGCCAGCACCCCAAGCACTTCATGTTTAATGAGTTATATATGTATATATATATAACAAGAACAGGCCTACTAAGCCATTAAGTTAAAATAATCTAATATAACAATAAAGCATTGGCTCTTGCTTATGGGGAGCTTTCGGAAAATTTTATTCCTTCTTCTGGACATATAGATATATATATATATTTATATATATATATCTACCTTGTATTCCTTGTAGGAAAAGGACCTTCTAAGGATTTAAAGTTATCCCTTTCTGTACTACTAAGGTTTCATTCTTTTGCCAAGAACGAGTGTGATGTTGTTTAATTCCCCAACCTTATCTGCTGTTGTATGATCGCGTAACTGATTCTGTTGAAGTTCATTCATAATAAATTTAGTATGCATTTTATTGTTTTTTCCGGTAATCCCCTTCTGTGCTGCTCTTCTTCCTCGCTTGTGGATCAACAGGGGGTAAGTTGAAATCTGTTTATGTTTATAGCATTGACGACATAGTGTTGCATTATGTTGAGGAGCTTGATTGCCAAAGTGTCCTGGAAATCTTTAAGTGACTATCTTCTGTATTATGCGTCCTTACCTCTCCACTACGAAAGGTTTTTCGTTTCTTTTTGAAAGGCCAAAGTACTTAAGTTATCGAAATGCAACCCAGAGGCAATCAATACCTTAGATGCGTTTTTTAAATGCAGCAAGACTGGCAATCTTTCATAGAGTACATACACATTTTACCAAGTAACTTTCACTTTAACGCTGTACTCGCAGTTGCTTAATTGTCAAGCCAACATCAGTCACGAGATACGAATTGGATGAAACTTTTTCCAATGCTGTTTTTTAAGTAAAAATCGTGTAGTCAAGGGATAGATAAACTACATTCAAGGTTTTTTCAGAACAAAAACTGTAAAAAAGACTGATCAACTAAGAAATGAGTCTGACTTCAATTGGCTATTAGCCCTACCCAGACCGAAGTAGGCTCTTAATGGGGCCGTTGCTCTATAACTTTTGTGAAATCTCATGAATTACTTGCTTATCCTCCTGGAAAACTTTCTGACCTTTCTGTAAATTTAGTAGTAAGTGTTTTGTTAACAGCATGATCACAATTTGCTAATTAAAACATCATGATTGCTTCCTACGAAGAGTCATCCGCAATAACACGAAATGTTTACATACTAGAACCCAGCCCTACAAACCAAAATATAACATGTTAATGTAGCACAAAACCATGTAACTGCAAGTGACATTGCTCTTTTCACTCGGATCTATGTTTATTTTCTTTAAGACCTACAGAGCTCACTTTATGTTTTGATATTCGATGATGTTTAAAAAAAGGAACGATGAAAGGTACTTGTCAAGGTTCCAATTATGCTGTGACAACATCTACTCGAATATCAAATTGAACTCCTATAGCTGATAGATGTGTGAGCAATCCTACCATTTTTCATTTATAGGTGACAAATATTTACAGCATTAGCATTCCATTAATATAGTTGCGACCCCACTAGCTACCCCCCTCCCCCCAAATACACACACTTCCGGAGAGCAAAACCAACAGTCTTGATAGGCTTTGAATGTCGAGAAGGTCATTAGTTACGGCTACTGCAGCAATGAGTTATTCTGTAACATAACGATTTTATCACACACGTTGACCCATCGAAGGTACTTGCGACTAGCGTCACTGTGAACTGATTCAGTGACACCTGATAAACGCCGAGATGGTTTCACTTTAATCTTGTGGGGATACTTTTCTGGTAATAGGTTTTTACCACTGTTCCGCGCTTAGTTTTTCTGTCTTGCATTGCTTATTCTTTTACGTGACAAACTCCCAATACTGTGGCAGTTCTTGTATTGGAATCCACCAGATACGCTCAAATGAAATAAGGAGCTGGGGGCTGAACTTAATTTACTTTGGGGTTTGTATATGTGAAAGCATTGGGCATTAAATTACGTTTCTGGGTCTTCTGAGACAAAACGGTTTGCGTTTTCGTTTGCATTTGTTCTCATTTCTTACAAATAATTGCCACAAACAATAAACTGGGGTCATAATTCCAAGATCTTAAAAAATTGACTATTTTTAGAAAGGAATTTGTAAACAGAATATGTTTGTCAACTCCCAAATACCATCACGTGCCCTACACAATCACATTACATGTTTCAAATGTCGCATGCCAGCTTTTAAGTGCAGCCTTACTAGAACCATTATTCCTTCGACACCCTGAGAAAAATTATAAGGTAAAAAATGATTATCTAAATTGCTAAACAATTTAAGGGTCTACTGTACATTTCTCTGAGATTTTTTGGGCATCTTTAACAAAGCTGTACGGATGAACATGCCAAAGATCACGTCTGTTAATCATGGAAATTCCAATAAACAGCACGTAAGGCTGGGTTTTTAGGTGACTATAACAAGGGTGTACGGATGAACATGCCAAAGACCACGTCTGTTAATCAGGGAAATTCCAATAAACAGCACGTAAGGCTGGGTTTTTTTAGGTGACAATAACAAGGGTGTACGGATAAACATGCCAAAGATCACGTCTGTTAATCAGGGAAATTCCAATAAACAGCACGTAAGGCTGGGTTTTTTAGGTGACAATAACAAGGGTGTACGAATGAACATGCCAAAGATCACGTCTGTTAATCAGGGAAATTCCAATAAACAGCACGTAAGGCTGGGTTTTTTTAGGTGACTATAACAAGGGTGTACGGATGAACATGCCAAAGTCTACGTCTGTTAATCAGGGAAATTCCAATAAACAGCACGTAAGGCTGGGTTTTTTAGGTGACTATAACAAGGGTGTACGGATGAACATGCCAAAGATCACGTCTGTTAATCACGGATATTCTCAATAAGAGATGTATAGGGTTCTTTTCTTGTTGTACGACAGTAATACTGAATTGGGGAGACACATGATTAATGTATATGACAACCTACCGTGAGAGTGTTTTCAATTATCCTTCGTGCGTTACTGATGATTCTACCCATTTATTCACGTTTCCGTCACGTATTTTGTAAAGATAAAAATAAGCCATGTATTTTGGTGCTTAAATGTGTTAAACTGTTATTAGTTCTATGTTCATTAATATATTCCTTTGCGCGTTTTCCTTTACATCACTATCTTCCGTCATTGCTGCTGTCAACAGATGGTAAGTGACAACTTAAAATTATGAACTCTAAAATTTCGTTATTCATTTATTGAATCTCTGATTTCCAGGGTGATTATTAGAACGAAGCTCGTTTATTTTTGTCCCATAGTATCCTGTTTCATAATATAAACGTGTACTATATCAGAGCTGGATAAGAAACATCCAGAAATACAAAATGTCTCCGAAGCATGCTTTCCATATCCAAGCCGCCTCTTTTAGGCTTTTTTTCGCTTTGGCATCATTTGCGAGCATTCTGGGCCTCGCCACTTTAGAACTACACTTTAGGCCCATCTATGCTTTAAATTTAGATATTGATACGTACTGTCATCGAGTCTAATCGATGCTATTCTGTGAATATTCTAGCATTCAATGTAAAACTTCAACGTGGAAATTACAAGTTCTATGAATCTAGTTTTAATGTAATTAGGTGAACGCAAGATTGTCGTTTTGATTAGAGATCTCTCGTTGGGATAAATTGTCCCAAATTCTCGTAAAGTCAAAGTTCCGAAATATTTTTTTGTTTCTGTCACTTCCTGCACGATCGACGAGCATGAACTATTGGTATTCTTGGTCTCTCGCTAAATAATACAATGGAGCCAATGGGAGTTTAAATGGGAATTTATTGAGCATTTATGAGTAAGTTTATATCCCAGTTCTAACCCTAACACTCGCACGTCTGGGACACAAAATGGTGAAAAGGCTATTAGTATTCCGTTGTTAGGGCTTAATGTGAACGCTATAGTTAAAATGCTCTGACAAACAGTTACTGCTTTAAGTCTACTTTTTACATAAGAAACACGGTTTTTATCTCAGACACGACTTCTTACCAATTGCTAAAGATAAGCCTATTTTCTTTGAAAAACGCATGTTGTCTGATTACGTTGCCATGTGAGTTATCATTCCAATTTAAAATTCTTTTTCGAAATTATATATATAACGCTTTTAAACGTAAGTTAGATCGTAATCTAGTCACGATAACTTAGAGGAAAGATAGATAAGAGAAGTTGTACATGAAAGTGAGGCTAGAGGTTTCTCAGAATAATGCTGATTTGAAAGATACTAGGTGATAGAAAATGTCACTACCAAAGCTCGAGTCCATTACATACGCATTCTTGGCGTTTGCTCTACCAACTTCCCCGAGAAGATAGCGTACTCAGATTTCCTAGTTGCAACTATCTCCCAATTTACCTCTGTTGGATGTCGACATCCAGCTCTACTCAATTTTGGAGACCCAGCCTATCAGCACCGTAAGACTCGATCATAGACTGCTGTCCTGCCAATTACATTGTACAATTGTGTAATTCTGATTATTTCCTATCCTCTCTTCCTCGACAATCTGTGAAAATAATTCTTTATTACTTATTATAAAATAAATATCATTTTAGGGTTATTTTAGGCATTAATTTCCTAGAGTTATCTTCTTGCACGAAACCTCTATGTAATAATAGCGTTTGTACCGTTTCCAGTGTCAGACCTGTGGTCGATTGAGTAACCTCGAAGGCTGTTGTGTGGGCCCACACTTGGATGGATAAAGAAGAGGAAAAAGAACTGAAACAGGAATCTAAACATGCTCAAATGACGAAAAGACATCTTTGTATAGAGACCTCTCAGCTTGGATATGTCCTCGTTCGAAGAAGTGGACGTGAAGTGGATAGCTCACAAATTTTTGCAATAGCATTGAATTGTAGAAATTCTATTTTCTTATTTTCATAGGAAATTTTAGAGATTTTTTGTAATTTATCCCTGATTGATGTATTGTAGATAGTTACCCTTGATGCCTGAGTCGCATTGGCAAAATAGTGATGTACTGTACGGTATTTTGGTAACGTTGATACTAGAATAAGCAACTCTTCTTTTCTCCAGAAACCGTTTTGCCATTATCTATTTTTTAGAGCAAGCCTTTACGGAGGGCTTCGAAGATTCCAACTGAACAAGAAATTTCTCTCCAATGAAGTGAATGATTTACGCTGCCCCGTGGGCTCATAACGTCCCCTACTTGACCGTTTAGTCACGACTGTTTGTAAGGAAGATACACGAGTTTTGTTTGTTTTCGATACAGATACAATTGGAGCATAATCAAGAAAGAGCACTTTACCCCCAAAACGTCAGTTACGTATGGTGTAAAAAATGGCATTTCAGGGCTTTGGGGCTTACTCTTTAGGCTATACGATGTGCCTCAGTCGTATGGCTGGCATGTATAGGTTTAGTAGACGTTCAAGTGCTAGACAACCTAAAGACAGTGAAAGATGCGGGGATGTGGCTAGACCGAAACATCTAGCAGTGTTTATAAAGCATGAATTCACTATTAAGTTTAGGTTAAGGAGACAGTTTTCATCAATACCACTAAGTCTTTCATTAACTGCAAAGTGTAGCAGATGAAATTCAAGGCCCAGATGATTTAAGATGTCTGTTGTGTATTTGTTTGTGGAACGTGGTTTTGTATTCTTATATTTTGTCAATAAAATTCTTTCCGTAGATATTTTGAAATAGATTCACGGTCGCGTGTATTCCTAATAAAGTTGCTCGTTCCTATATCAAGTATCTGCGTAAAATTTGTTGCAGGAATTTTATTATCACCACTAATGCGGATGAAGATGGTAGTATTCGAAGGTGAATAGTATAAACCGAATCAAACTTGTCGTTTTTTCAGTGTCTCGATGTTTTTCGTTAGGTTTAAAGTTTTTATCCAATTTGACATTTAGTCTTTACTACAGAAGTTCTGTATATCTAAATGTATCCATAAACAATCTGCAGACAGAACTGTATCGCACTTTGTGGGTTTATCAGAGCAGAACAGAGCGTTCTAGCAACGCTGTTACAAAGCAATTTAAAGAAATCATATGTTATGATGCCAGAGTGCTCAAACTGCGCAAGCACAGTGAGCAATACATAAAGCAACAGCAATGGTACCGTCTCATGCAGAGGGGTCAACCTAACGTAAGCTAGGGAGCGAAATATACCCAGAAATACATTCTTCTTAATTCCAGGTTTTAGCCGAGTAAAGAGGTAGCGTGTGTGTCTACATGTGTGTCCTGTATGAGGACGGGAGGAGGTCGTTTCGTGTGATTTATTGCTAGTTGAGCTGTTGGATATAAAAGGTATGGACACAGACCACTCTTGCATTTTATGCCTTCGAGGGATACTCAATTCGTTTAGACATTGTTAATGCCTCGCAAAATGTGTAAAGTGAGAAATACGAATTGTGAGTAACAGTAGTATTTTCTTATAGACATTGGCTATCAACCTTCGGTCTTCATCATTGTAACACTGTGTTTTCTCGAGCACTATGAACCCTTCGTCATGAAGTGAAAAAGAATGGTTGCAAGTGGCCCTTTGAAACTTGTTTCCCTTTAATTTTCCCATCCCATCACTGATTGGATCCTTTGCCCTCAACATTCCATGCATTTAAACTGATTATTGTAAAATTCCTAGTTGAAAGGTCTTCACCCCTTAAGAAAATCTGGTATACTGCAGATTGTCGTAAAAATATGCTTTTGGCCAGAGAGATTTTAGATTTTATCGAACACCAATAGACCCATCGTGCCATGCGCAATGCGAACGACAGGAACAACATGACAAGCGGCAGGTGAACGTCACCAACGCGAAGGCCGATAACGAAATTTCTCAATTGTTCTCCTTCATATTTGAACAGCATGGCAAGCAGCTTGGTTTTCAACTGGTTTATCTATGAAAATGCCTCGGAATGTCGGTGGTTCATTTTACGTGATTAATTAACAGTGATATTTAAAGGCTAATATAAGTTGAGTTTGGGCAATTAGCCACAGAACGAGCTATTAAGTATGAAAAGGAATGATAATGGCTCATTTTGCCGGATAAAGCCACTATCAGTTCAGGATGGGTAATCAGACCACCTCTATGAACAGAAGTTTAAATTGCTTGGTACACTTTTACAGGTTGTACGACAAATACATTGTTAAACCCATAACGGTAATGTTCTCCACCGCCTTTGGTTTACAACTTACTACTGTCGACTTGATCATCCATTTTAACTGATTGTTCATTATGATATATTGTGCAGTCGCAGAGTGGTGCTAAGACTCGACATATTATGGTATTGTAATGAAAGCAGTTCTACTTATTAAAAAGTCGAGCATTCACAGAAAGACAAACTCTATTTTTAACAGTCGTACATCGACTAAGACAACGTCTTAAAAACGCCCATAACCTATATTTGTGACAACGTTCTCAACTAAAATACGCACGTTTTTTGTATCAGCTGTTGCACAGGCAACGTAATTTATACAGGTTGGACACACCATTTTTCACAATTATTCTACTCTACCTTTACATGATCCGTTTGTTCTATAAAATAATTCGTTCGGAAAAATCAGCAATCAGCTATTTTGACTTATCTACTTGTTTGATTTTGGAACGGTGAATGATTCTTTTATGATGAAATTATCCGAAACAGTAGGAACATGACCCAAATTGAGACACAAGACATGTAGAGCTAATAAGCTTTTGCCACAAACACAAGGTGAAATAAATTTATTGCTGAGTAAATGGAGCTAAGAGATCAAGAGATTGTCGTTTGATCTTGTGACACAAGCTTGGCTTATGTATAATAGTATAGTGATTTTTGCTCTTGTTTCCTAGTTTATGTTAACTTTTGGAAGCAAAAGTATTATAGCTGACGTTCTGAGGAAGGATTTCGTGAATATGAGTTCTAATCACATCAACCATTTTCTCGCACTTGTTTAGTGTAATGTAATAAAACATCTGCCTGTGGCCAAACCTCGTACACTAGCTTCACATAATGACTTGCATCAGAGTGAATGACCGCAATCAATAGAAGTCCATCTTTAATCAACTCAATCACAAAACTACCTGGAGGTCATTACACCTCTGACTGGCTCCCTAAACTACGATTGCTATCAAAGCAAATGCTTCCTAGTGTAGTCTTAAAAATGATTCAAATCCAATGGATAGCATTACTACGAATCCATAGCGGTCTCAGTGCTGGCAACATCAAAAAGTGATCAAATGCTCAAATGCTCTCCTGCTTGTGTTGCCTTTGCAGTTCCTCATGTGTGAAGGTCTGGGTCCAGGAAAAGAGACACTATTCCTCCCAATAAATTCTTTCCCCTGTGTTAGAGAATGCTACACAAATTTAATAATGTATTGCAGGAGCGTGACAGGGCCATCTACCCCCAATACGCCTGAATGCCTTTGCTTTTTAAGTATTTCCGTTTAACTGTCCCCTGACGAGAGAAGAAAGGTGCACATATCTGCTAGTATGAACATATTCGGGTACTCAGGCATATACCAGAGATCGTGAGATAAATATCCCCTCAATTAACATGTTTATTTACAGCACTTTTGGTGGTCCTTTACCCTCCCCCTCCCCAAATGCTTGCCACTGTGCGCTTGTTTGCCTATCTGGACTTTTCAAAACTAGTTTTTTTATCATGCCTTGCTTCTTTTTCGCCAATGCTATAATATGTACTGCGAGCTTATTCACACCTGGGTGCCTAATCGGTATTTTACTGTATACCAACGTAAATGTTTAGTTTCCACTCCATTTCTTATGGGTATAGACATGTTGGCAGATCAAACTTTGCTTCCTTCCCCTGGAGGGGGAGTGTTTGCTTAGGTTCGTTTAGCTATGATCTAAAAATGGACAAAGAAGTAACAAATAAAAATCAACATTGCAACGATTCTCAATCTTGATGTGCGCTATTAACTGGGTCCGTTTATTTCAAACCCTAATGCAGTCTTCCAGCATAAAACAAGAGTAATCATCTTTGAAATATAGTAGAGAGTCACATTTATCTAAAAGCCAGAACATTCTATAGTCAGCTCTCGATTTCTTGAACCCACAAGGCACCAAGTGAATACTTAAATAATCAGAGGTTGGCCCTAAGTGCGTAATGTTTCAAGGGACCAAAAGGTTTGCTTAAGGTACTGAGGTACTTGAGGCTTTGAGATTGAGAAAACCGGAAGGTACTAATTGTTGGCAGTGCCGTACTTAGCTTGGACAACGTTTGGTCCATCTATCTGACCACAGCTTCGCCTACCGACGGCCCAACCTACCGATCCGCAAATAGTGCCACTAATTCAGTGACTATTATTTCATTTCTAAGTGTCTTTTGTGCGGCATTCTGGGACGTCCATGCCCCAGTACAGAGTAAAAGCAGCTGATGATGTCATGATTGAGCAAGAGCTCTGACTTGTCGTTTGCTAAACAGAATTTGATGAGTGAGACTTGACGCACCGCTTTCTGACAGACTTTCCGAAAAATTCCATTCAAAACATTGCCGTTTATGCATTTGAAAGCTAGCAAGGTAAAAGAACAAGATTCATACTTATCCTACAAATACCACTTACTTTAAAGTCATCGGGTTGGGAAAAGAATCAACTTTAAGGTTATCATTCCTATTAAGTAATCTTGATATTTCTATTGATCCAACAAAGAAAACGTAGCCAGGTTTGGTAAGGAATTATGTGATTTCCAATGGTATCATTTTGATCTCACTGTAAGTTGCGGTTTCACAAATCTAATATTTCACTTATGGTGTCAAAAAGCTCTCACCATTGCTTGCAAAAAGGGCTAGATTCAACTAAGTAGCCTTTTCTGCATGAACCACGCACAGGAATACCTCCTTTCTATTGACTGAAAAATTCGCTACTGAAGACCATTTACAAACGTCAAGGTGAGAGACGTCTGTTCAAATTGCAGGTTCGAAATTGCAGCCATTTTTGCAGAAATCAAACACATACTCAAACAGTTTGATTATTCAATGATACCGTGTGTTCTGCTATTAAGGTTTTCTCTCCTATTAATTGAGACTGGGCACCAGACATCTATTAAAAATTATCAAAAATTAGTGATTTGAAATTGTAGCCATGGTTGTAGAGAGTTGATTGTTTTATGTTCGACATATGTTCTAGGAGATGTATTTAAACAATACTGTGAATTCGTCTATTTTTGTTCCTTATTCTATCGATGAAGACCGGCAGCATGTACTTATCTTAACTTCATTTTAATTGGCGATATCAAGAAGTGTGCAAAATCAAATAATGCGATAATTCTGAGGAAACTTACGACTTGTAACCATGATGACGTCACATTAACCAATCTAGATTCGAATAATTTATGCCATTATGTAAATTCATTTTTGATTAATTTGACGTCATACTATTAACAGATATAAGTAAGTGACACTTTTTGGGCTTACACTTCAACAAATTCGCCCCGTCACTGACGCAACGGTCAAAATCACCGACCCAGCCAACTACATGTAAGTACAAGTATTAAAAGTACTCAATTTGTTAATTATATTGTCTCTTTCTCATATTTGTATGGTTTTATATAAGAAAGAAAAATATTTAGAGCATTCCAAAAGATATCCTGAACTTTTCAACATGATTGCTGGTAGCGCATTTTTACATTAAATCTGATTTTACAAAACCCAGTAATTAAGGTAAAGAATGATCAGTTTTGTTTATATTTCTTTGACAACTTTGTTAAAGTGATAAATCTTCCTTCCGTGCCGTTTCCCAATTTTAGCATTTTTTTTATCGGCTGGGGATAGCTGATCGAATTTAGGTGTTCGAAATTTGACATTCGAAATATTGTTCTTGATTTATTGTAAACGGAGACCCTGAGCAATTACATAATTACTATGTGTTTGATATTAAGGTGTTACATAGACTAACTTACTAACTAGTAAACCAAAGCTAGATTAGCTAGTTTATTTGTTACTTCTTTAAATAACAAATTAGATAGTAAAATTTATTATTAATCCATCAGCTAGTTAGCTTGGTTTGTTTGTTAATAAGTAAGTTACTTAGTTAGCTAATTAATAGATTAATTAAATATGCAACTAATAAGATAATGGTTAAATGAGTAGGCCCCCTAAGGTAGGTAGGTAGGTAGTTAAGTAAACAAGTAAGTGTGTCAGTAGATATGCAGCAATGATTATTCTTATTTCTTGGATTTAACAACGGACGTATCTTTTGTACTACGACTTTAGTAAAATTTAGTGAGCAATTTCGAATCCCTCCGGTGTCACTCCTCTGATCTTTTACAAAGCAATTAATGCAACATAGCCGAGCTACACATTGCATAACGGAAAAGATCAGAGACCAAGCAATACCAGCCATGAAAGCGCCTGTTCCTTGTCACTCCTCTGCAACTTTGGGGGCAATCCAGTCATACTACTTGAATTTTCCTTAAGGATTCAGCACAGGAATGTTAATGACATGTGATGCGCGTTAGAACTCTCGCCTACCAATTATCGTGCAATAATTCAATAGATATTATAAGATTTAATCGATACAGATACTGATTCTCCATGAAAGTGATGCCAAAGGGTATCGGATACAATTTCCATACCAAACGAATACCTGAATCAGGGTTACTTGATAAACGCTGTATTCCGGAACCCCTGTTTTACAATTTTTTAATAAAACTGTCATATTCCACAATTATTGCAAATCAATGTTGCCAAAGAATAACGGAACATTCCTATTAAATGGAAGTTACCTGTTCCGTTTAAATAAGAAATTAACTGATTCAATCACTTAAAATTATCTAGCTTCCTTTGTTACATTTTAGAGTCAGTTTAGCTCAGTTGCTCATTCTTAACTTTTTCTGTGAGTTAACGATGCATGTTCATTACTGAAACAGCGCTTCGTCATTTTCCAGAGTAATTCTTACTATAAAATACGGAAACTGTAACATCCTTTAATATGCATAGCCTGCATATAGGAGAAATGTCTATTTTAGTTAATGTTTTCTCCGAAGACTGCAAAACAGTTTTATCATATTTTGGTGCTCAGTTTTACATGTACATGGCTTAGTTATCAGCACTGTCATCATGCAAGAGCCATTTCTCGACACTCTTCACTGGTCCCTATTTGTTTAATGGAGTTCGGATAGATTGTATAAACACAAGATTGTAGCTGATACCTGTTGGAATATCAAGATCAGATTTTGACGAAACTTTAGCACAGGGGAATATTTATGAAGTCTCATCTACCTGAAGCCTGGCTATTATTTTCATCAGAGGATTTTGAGATATTTTCAACCAGATCGATCATAACTATAAACACATTTTATTAAACCGAGGTCTCCTTCACATTGTGTTCTACTGTAAGGAAAATTATACTAATTAATAGTTTCCCATAGAGTTCGAGTTTAGCAAGTTTATCCTCATCGAGGTAAAACCTGTCTTCTAAACGTTTTGAGCTCTCTGTATTAACAGACTATTTTGCTTTTTCCAACACTTTCATATCCTTCAATGTGCTTCCATCTCCTTTGCTAATTAGGAATCTCCTTGTCATTCTCTTGCATACGCTTCCCTATTGAAAAATTTATTATCCTTAAAGCTCTCAGTTTGAAAATTTCTTCCACCTGGATTTAGCAGAATTTCGCCCTTTGAAATAATCGCATATTTTTAAATCTTTCCTTTTGGATTGATGGCAGGACCCAAATGTGACCTTTATTGATTTGTGAGGTAGTTTCAGACATGATTTCTGTATTTCAAGGAAGCAAAGTGATAGTACGTGTAAGATGTCAGTGCCGTAACCACGAAATAATTATTGGGGGGGCTAAACCGGGCTTTCTATTTCCAATGGGCGTGGCCGAGAAAGGATGGTTTGCTGTTACGCATTGAAAAAATGTACTGTTACGCATTGAAAAAATGAAATAAGCAGCTGCATCATCTCTCTACAACTGCTTGACATCCATCTAAAATTTCTAAATATCTTCATACACTGGGAAAGCAGTACTTCGCTTACTGAATCAAAGTGCGTGTATTGAGTGAAGGATTTACAAAAAATGTAATCTGTTAGAGATTGGCTGTAAACTCTGTAAAGACAGTTAATGAACATGAATATATATAGGTGGACTGTCTGCAGTTACCTCTTAAATAGCTTTA
Source organism: Carybdea cf. marsupialis auct. non (Linnaeus, 1758) (assembly GCA_010016065.2). Lineage (NCBI taxonomy): Eukaryota > Metazoa > Cnidaria > Cubozoa > Carybdeida > Carybdeidae > Carybdea > Carybdea cf. marsupialis auct. non (Linnaeus, 1758). The sequence goes on along the minus strand of JAAAKL020011357.1, from coordinate 581 downwards.
TTGACAAAGTTTCTAATCGATGGCTAAGATTGTCAAATGAATAAGCTAGGGATTACTCTAAAGAAAATTAGCACTATCAAAAGTAAAAAATTATCCAATCTTTTGTCATTTAGGTCAGTATCTAGCTTTGGCTTTGCAATACACTGAACCCCTTCAGGTGAACAGTCATTTCCTAATTTTCGTGTCAATGTTATGGAGGTAAACTTCATCTTTGCTACTTTTGAACTGCTTAAAATAACGCTCTGGATTACCCTTTTAACACTTTTTTGCTACATGAGTAAAAGCCGAGTATCTGTGCAGTGAATGTACAATTTGTACCGTGTCTACAGGGATCGCGCCGACGGAGGAGCGGGGGCCTTGGCCCCCCACTTTTTGTCAAGTATGACGTATTATCGATAGACTTGCAAAGACACTATTTTTGGCAATTGAAAACTATGAAATGAAAGTACGCCTACGGAAATGGCCATTAAGTCTGAAATACGCCAAAGCCATGGAATGGTGTCATGTGAGGAAAATAGTAGGACAAAAGCCCTCTGTCAGAAAGGCTTCATTTGGACTCTTTAAAGTCCAGGAGATCATGT
>JAAAKL020011356.1:0-13718 GCA_010016065.2 Carybdea cf. marsupialis auct. non (Linnaeus, 1758) | reverse complement strand
TAAAACTTTGAAAGCTGATATCTCGGTGTTGGAAAAAGGCAACACCCTCAATTTTGGCCATTGACGTTCTTACTAATTGGGCCATATGAAAATTGAGTATTTTCTCCATAATTCAAACATTTTCAAAATCGTGACGTCACACTTTTCCAGCGCATTTTAATTCGCTTTTTTTATTTTTTCCTTGATTTTTTTTATTTTCGTCAGATGCGTACGTGATTTTTGTGACTGATTTACCCTTCGATTCGATCCACAAAACGAGACAAAAGTGTCAGTAACTTAATATTTTCTCAGAGCCCTACAAGGTGCAGCCATACACGGTGCAAACAAAGCATACTGATAAAATACGAAACAGGTATCAAGATATGGATTTGCTTTTCATATGACAAAAATCAAAAGCATATCAAAGCATGGTTTTCCAAGTGAAAGAATTCGTTATTTAAATACTGTTCTTGGATTTATATCACACACATTTTTGACCCAAGCCGTCTGACTGCATTTGCCACTATCCTTAAAGCTGGCACATTTCATACTAAGATATTAAATAACTTCTATTCAGACTGAAATAAAACAAACTAGTTAAAGAAATCAGCATGCTAATTTCTTATAAATAGAGTATAAAAAGATTTCACCTCAATTCCATTCCAAGACGCTCTACTTTTCAGCAATGTTCTACTTAATGTAAAGGCCCCCTGTTCCCCTAAATTAAAGGAGGACTAATTTTTGTCTATGACATAAAAGGACGACAAATGAAATAAAACTTTTACAACTGTTTAAAATTGTATGTTATCTTATGGAGGCTAGATCACCATGCATGTTTGTTGTCTGTGCATTGTAAATAAAATGCTGCAACAATAATGGGCTCAATAAGAGTGGAAATAAACTCCCTTGTTGATTTGAGAGTTCTTCTTGCTTTGAAGTTCCTCTCATTATGAACATGAATAACAATAGGATGACTTCACAGACAGCACACAACAAAACGCACCTTAAGAAATTAGCTCTTGATATGGCAATACAATATAGAATGTATCATGGCGGGCTAATCAGCTTCTATCCATGCCAACACATTTTCATGGCGATTGGCATGATAAAAAACTGAATAAATAGTTGAGCCGGGCATAATTAAAGCCCAAAGTTCCAGAACTGGTTTACTACAAAAAGCTGAAATTTAATTTCAGCAAGGCACTATGGCAACATTCCAAATACTTTTAATATAAGTGGGGGTCTCAATAGTTGTGTGGGTGGACATTTTTTTAAAATGAATAACTATCCCATCACCTGTACTAAGCACCCTAGAGCATGGCTACACTGCAGTGACATCTTTTAAGAACTTTCACAAATTGACTTAATACCGTTGTGACAGAAATATTTGATTATGGTGGCACTGCAATGGCATCCTTTGGAACACACACACACAGTGTATAAAAACCCATGATCCCACTTTCTATGCATGACACTGAGTTTTACCAAAATCGATAAATGTGGGGGTCTTAATAAGGCTATGGGGTGCGAAAATTAACAAGCATCCCACCACTTGTATCAAACACCTGAGAGTACTTAATCAAATATTGGTGATACAACAGTCCTGACAATTTATTGTGTGATCTTATTGCAGCTGTAAATTATGAGATTGCAGGCTTGTGCTGACTGACACCATCATAGTCTGATGATACTATAATAGCCAGAAAACTGATACAAAGATAAATACACAGATAAGTACATAGATGCACTTATTATTACATCTGATTCTTTCAACATTTCTTAGCATTCCAGAAGTTCTCATAGTTTTACAGTGATACATATAGATGTACGGTGATACCTAGATATGTGGGGAATATATTAAGATGGTAGTGCACATATAGTCAGAGATGAATATGTTTGCACATGGAGTGATTCTTTAAAAGAAAAGGCCTTGAAATAAAATGGTTCCTAAACAGTAGAGTATTCTTTATGACTTGAAAACTGCCTAACAGGAAATGGTGTACAAAAATGAAAGGGCCAAACAGAATTGAAAGCTTGAAAATCTGCATCTCAAAGCTCATTCAAAGAATTTACAGTGAAGGTGTATACATTGTTTTCACAGTGCAGTAACCATTAGATATTTATTGGGGGGAGGGCTAAAACGATTTTCACCTGTATGAGTTAAATGTTCCAAGGACTTGACCAGGAAAAGATTCTGTTAAAACTGTTCAATCGCCTTGGAAATTATTGGAGGGGCTATAGCCCCCTCCAACCCCTTAGTGGTTATGGCACTGTGTTTTAGTTTCTAGTGGTATATTCATATGCTACAATCAAAGTACTATGTATTTTTAATCATACAAAAGTGTTATATAGTGTTTTAATTGAGTAGAACATGTTTAAATTCCAAAGTAGATGCTATAAACATGCCAATAGTTATAGAAAGGTCCACAGAAATAGCTGTGCTACTTACTTAATGTGGCAAGAAAAACTAGTGAGTTGCTTCTTCTGCTTTGCTGGCTGCATTATATAGCAATCATGACCACAAAATATAGTACCCTAATTGCCAAGGAGGTCATAAAAATGCCTTAACACCCAAAAACCTGAAGAAAGATTTCTTTATAAGACCACAGATAAGATGATACTGTTCATAAAATTTACACTGGCTTATCAACTGTATCAACATAAATGTTCCTCAAATAATATGCATAACATCAGATGAAACTGAAAATCATGTTGTCCTTAGACATAGGCCTGTTCATTATTACTTGCCATACAAACATTATACCTTTATATATCCTATTAAATATGCATATAAATCAGTTACCCCGAAACTTAAAATGTAAAGTTATATTTGATAACAAGCTTTTAACAAGGAAGTCATACAATCTAATTGTCTACATGTCTCATTACATAAACATAATTTTCAACCAAAACATTGGCTCTGATCCTTATTGTTATCTGCTGAAATTACTCATTATGACATCAAATCACTAGACACTATAAAGAAACCAATGTACTAGCCAGCAAAAAATAATCTTGAAAGTGATCCGAGTGACTACTGCCATTCTGCTGTTTACAAATCAAGTACATCTGTATATACAAATATCTCTACATATACACACATCCTGTCATTAAATTCATATTGAATTATCTGTTGTCAGTGCTTTAAGTGTATGATTTGTTAAAGGGTTTAGAGCATACATGGGGACATCACTATTAAATAGGATAAATATTTGATGTACATCTTTGCATATAGCATAACATTTAAAATCATTTGTGTACCAGTAAGTTTCAAGAATGTCACCACCAGTATTTTTTTCTTTCTGAATGGAAGGTTGATTGTTCGAGCTCACCTTTTCCTGGTGTAAGGAGAGCGGGTTTGGAAGGGGAAATAAACTGCCAGCAGTAGATTGAAAGAATGAAAGTAAGGTCTTGGTTCGTCTTTCTACCTTCCAATTATCCATCCCTGTCATGGTCCCACTGGGGTACGTGCTCGCCAGACATTTACCTTCGTCTGTATTCAGTAGTATAAATCCAAGGATATTGCTGTCTATGCTGATGCTAACTGGTACATTTCGCGGATGACACCTTGCACAGGCTCGCAAATTGTCAAGAACAGGCACCCAGAACTTTTCAATATGGATATCAACAATTTCCTGCAGACTTGGGTTAGGTCCACATATGACACAAACCACAACGTTTTCTGCCACCTCGACAGTAATAAGTCTGTGTGGTACATTAGGACTCACGAGCGGCAAATAAATAGGAATATCTCGGCATGTAGATGATGGAAGGGATTGCATGAGTATTAAAGTAAGCATTGTTTCTATCGGATTAAGTTGCCACCATCTCCCAGTTGCAACCACTACTTTGTTATAGGAAACAATAAATCCAAACTCGCTTTCGCAAGCATCAACAAATGCGTCTAAATAGCTTTGTAATATAGGTGTCTCCGGGCAGATAATGATATCTGCTGATTGTGACAAATGACCAAATAGACTATCTGCTTTAAGAAGAGTATCAATCACAGGGTAACATGATTTTAGGGTCTTTTTCAGCTTTTCTACTTTTCTCACAACCTGTAGCTCCTCTGAACCTATAACCATAATCATAGAGTAGAAAACACTGTCCAGCAAAGACGTGAAGTGACTCTCATGTACATCGTTATCAAACGCTACCAAAGTAAGTTTGATTGCTCCATTGAATTCTTTCCATACTACCCTGGCGTTTCGCGTTCCACAATTTTCCAGTTGTGCCTTATGGTTCATAGCAAACATGTGAACTCCATTGAGAGATCCAAGTACGGGGAAAGGTAGAGGCGAAAGGCTTCCCTGTGTTCGGGAAAATAATGGAATGCCTCCATCCGAAGTGACACAGCTCAGATGGCATCTAAATGACATAACACATCGATGTTGAACAAGCCAGCCTTGAACTGCGCCTTTGTTATTGCACTACGTTCCTCGAGAGAAGAAAACGTCCTAAAATCTCAACAGAAGATGAAACCATCATGGGATTAACAAACACTTCACACTGTCAACTTGTTTGCAGATCAACAAGATCTACCCGCCATTCTCGTTTACACTCATGTCCATTACGAGGCTACGATAAAACAACAAAGTCGAGTGTTTTCACATAAAGGTCGGTTAACGTCATGTCATGACAACGCTAATTGTTATAATAGTGCTAGTGGAATGAATCCATGAGGAGATCCGCATTTAATCCACCGGCCTCTACATTACAGATGCAGTCCATTGAGGTAACCAAGGCAACTCCTTTGACCGAGCTAGAGCAATAGAATCCGAACCTTACCAAACGCTTTCGCCATAAGCTGATCAGAGCAATCGTATGGGGTGTAGGTAAGACTAGTTCCAGAAGAATTTAAACAAAGTGAGAAGATTTTAATACATTATTTAGGATAGCAACTACGTAAATGACACATTTCAGCAGACTCATATTCTTGCAAAAATGTTGTAAACTAATTCTTTTTGCTGACAAAAAGGCTAAATGTTATCAGTATCGTAATTTCTAGCCAGATTGACAGCCTGTCGTCTGACACCAAAAACAAAAGGCACCTAAGTGTCTAGTTTAATTACGATTTCCGTGGTTTGAAACTCTTAATTTGTTGCCCTAGACCTGAAAATTATTTTGTGTCGCACAAAATTTTATTTGTTAACAAATTCACATGCTGTTGTGAGAGCACTATATAGGTCGTGCGTCGTCCTGGTAAGCAAGCGTAGTAAAATGTCGCACACGTTACCCAGATGTGTTTGCAAAACTAGATCCTTATTTTGGAATAATGATTCAGAATCAACAAGTGTCAACATTCGGCTGAAAACGAGGCTGGTGCAGACAACTACTGAGGAGACTCTTTTAATCCCTCTATTTTGCTAGATTGATGCAAAAATGACCGAAAATGTCTCATTCATATATGTCGTAACTTTAATAACTTATTAAGTGTTTTTCTGTTATGTATAATTTCTTCAAAAATGGTTTACCTTTACTCTATATAATTTCATTGGGCAGTACCTGGCGGATCAGAAAACGAACCAGTTACTCGACACAATTTTCAAGAATCTCCATGTCTACCTGACACTTCATTTCCGTCATCAACAATTATAAATTATTGATGTGGGTAGTGTAACCCGCAAGGTAGAATATATTTAGCCAAAACCCAAGGGAATAACATTAGAGTAGATGCGGTGCGTAGAGTATATTTCCAAACTCAACTATAACTGTGATTATAATAAAGTCTCTTCGTCACGCTAAATCAATATACAAGGGAAGACAGTATACTCAATTTAACAACTAATGGAGAGAACGTTAATGTAGCAGTCGTACATTTAAATTGCGTAGGAGTAGAAGTAGGTTGAAGTAGTTATCATTAAGGTAAGTGAAGAAGCAGTAAAATAGGAGTCAAAGCGGTAGTAGTAGTAGCGATACTAACAGTTATATCAGGGTTTGTTTTTTTCAATTAAGGTTTTAAGAAGTTGCTCTTGGTAAGGCGTGAATGCCACTGAAACCGTTAGAGCTACAAAAAAGGAAGGCATAGAAGAGACAGGTTAATTAAGTGAAAGATTGAGCTAACAGAAACGTGCTACTAAGAACCTTTAAACCGAATAAGGTTATAGCCATTAGGGAAGCATGAGGAAGAAAGAGAACTCCATAGAGTGGCAGTGCGAGGAAAGAAAGTCCGTGGCATAACTAGGCGTCCTGCACTTAGATACCTCGACAGCGAATGGATGAAGCTTCATGGAGGAACGAGTAGTACGTTGCACAGACTTTAATGGTGGAACCAAGGAAGAGAGCTACTTGCTACAACGCCCATGGAAATATCTGTAGAAAAGGCGAAGAGATGATATAGCCCTACGGTGTGCAAGAGCTTCAAGGGTCAGAGAGCTCAGGACCAATCAGGTTCGAGACTAGAACTTGAACACCATCCAAAAGTTTCAGGTGGGAGGAAGGTGAACCAGACCAGATATGGCAACAATACTCCATGTATGTTCATATTGAAGATGTGTAAAGGTAGATAATACTAAAGGGAGAGAGGCATCTCTCAGCCCGATAGAAAGAGCAAACTTTCATTGAAGCTGACTTGGCAATAGTTTTAATATAGGATCTCCAAACGAGATCCTAGGAGAAGGAAAGCCCAAGAAGCCTAATGCCAGAGCTCTCAGGGAGCTGGACATCATTCATGGTGACTGGTGAAAGAATGGGTTTCTTATGGCGATTGAAGGAGAGAAGCTTTGTTTTTGCTCATTGAAAGTAACCAGCCTTTTCCTTCTCCAATCATCAACCACGCGGAGATCGTTCTCAAGAAAGTCTGCAATCCTAACTTTATCTAACTAAAGTGGCTTGCCCAGGCATGAGTAAATAGTGATGTCATCAACAAAAATACATAATTCTGCAAGGATCAGATAAGGCAGATCATTTATATAAAATAGAAATAGAGCTAGGCCAAGCACAGAACTGTGGGGAACACCAGCGTTAAGTGGGTAACTAGTAGAGGAACGACCATCAAGTACAACCTTGACATTGCGATCACACAGAAAGGGCTGTAATATGGATAGTATTTTGCCTGTAAAGCCGTATGCCTTAAGCTTAACAATAAGACCAGAGTGCCGAACCATATTGAAGGCTTTTGAAATGTCAAGAGCAACAGCCTTTGATTCACCAGAAACATCAAGAACACGGTGTATACGCTTGCTGAAAACAGCCAGGAGCTCAGTGGTAGACCGTGAAGAACGCAAGTCGTACTAGCCGAGAGAAGTCCAAGAGATTCAAGATGTTTAATCATTGAGATATTGATAATGGTCTCGAAGTCTTTGCTAATAATAAGTAAAAGGCTAATTGGACGATAATTACAAGGATCAGAGCGATCACCTGAGTTCCTGAAAGCTGAAATAACAGAGGCTACTTTCCATTAGGAGGGGAAACATGAATCAGTACGACACTTGTTAAAAAGTTTAGAGAGAATAGGAGATATTTTTAGACAGCTGTTTTGTAATGCAATGGCTGGGATACCATCACGGCCAGTGGCTTTTGATTTATCAAGACGGACAATGACAGATGCAACTGAGGTAGGAGTGATTTAAACATCTTTAAGATATGAATCAGTACGTGATGGAAACTTGGGTAGTTTATGACCACTATCATCAAGAGTAGAGTTAGCTGCAAAGAACTGTGCAAAGGATTCTAATTTGTCTAAAGCGGATGTGAGGACCTCAGGTCCATTAAAGAGTGGCGGGACATACGATTTGTTCTTTTGGAGTATAGAGTTTCAGATCCTCCAGAAGTCTCGAAATCCAAGTTTCTGGAGTCTTTTGAATGTAGATCTGTTTTGCCTCATCAAGAATCCTCTTACAACGATTGCGAGTAGTGGTGAAGAGCTCCTTGTGCTTAGAAGAAGGATCTCAGTTGAGACAGTTGTATCAGTTGAAACAGTTCAAACAGTAATAACAGGTTCGAAATGAAATAGAATTTGTTATCTGAAACCCCTTGTCGTATTGTGAATCAAACATTTGATAGAATCGGCCGAATTAACCACATTGTCCAATCAGTGCAACTCCGGTGGCAAATCGTACACTAATCTCAGTGTCAGTCTTGGCGCGCAGTTTTTCTCATTGAGGTTTAAAACTGACCCCTTTGTAAATTATAAAAGGTATATAATTGTTAAGTTGACTATTTCTTTTCCTCTTCTAAGCATATATATTGTCGACTACTAACTGCTTAAGTATGAACTTCCAAATTTGAAATAATTTGTGACCTTCCTCGCTGATTAGCACTCAGTTTCAAAAGAGTAGTAACACAGTGCTTGTTCCGTCCGTTTCCTGCAACTTAGGTTAATCACAGTTAAAAATTACAGTTGATAATATGAAAGTATAAGCAAGAATCGGACTTACCAAAGTGAAGGACAATTTCGATGGGAGTGCGACTGCCTCAAGCACGGGCTTAGGATGAAAGAGGGCGTCCTAACTCTTGCTGCAGCTTATATACGAACTACATCGACAATGGTTTTGTAAGGTATAATTTCCTCAATTGGACCAATATACCATGAAGGAGCATAGACTTTGAACTAACGCTGTAGGTTGTAGATCCCTAAGGCAAGATCATACGGATACAATTGAGAAAACATGATAAATCTTGGACGTCAATTCAAGCTACATAGGTGTAAAAAATATCTTCAAACAGTGAAGTTTGATCTAGTTGGCAGATTTGAACTTAAGTTTCACGTGCTTGTGAACGCCCCTAACTAGTTCTAGGCAAGTAAAGAGAACGATTTTTGTTATACGACAGTCCCTGTTGAGTAGATAAAATGTTGCTCAATCCTAAACAGTTCATCTGTGACTCGGTCACATGAGCATTCATATGAAAAAGGTAAGATCAAGAGACAGAACGAGATCATCAACAAAACAGAATCATCTTGGATCACTCGATTCGCGTTGCATGCCAACTTTGGCAGCCGGCGGAAACATGTCGTGAACACAATGAATCCCAAGCCTCATTCGATAGGGGAAGTTACCTGGAATAATCAACTCGCATTCATGAGAGTTTGATACCCTAGTAGCAAATATGACAAACATGAACCTTAGCGATCTCTCATCGTACCTCCTGATAAGCTTAGCTTTCCTCGTCATAACTCCTAATAACCAGTGGCATGAACTTGAACCTTGCACCCGCCTGTTTGCATGACCAGAATACATCCATTTGATGCATATGTGGCAAAACGGGAGTACACTTGCGCCCCGTTCTATCACCTTTGTAACAACGAACGAGGAGTGCTTGAAGGGTGCAACGCATCTCCAGATTTATTTAACTTGGGCGGGGAGTCGATCCTACGAAGACTCGACGAGATACCCGAAGGAATCTCCATACTTGATGTCACTATCAACAACATTTGATACGCGGACGGCAATGTGTTGATCGCAACAACAGATGAAGGCCTACAACGATTTCTTAATGAAGCAAACGACAACAGCGAGACAAAAAGGCCTTAGTATCAACTATAAAAAACAAAGTGCATGGTCATTCCAAAATCGGAGCCTCCACCGAAATGCACTCGGAAAATTGGAGACTTCACAATTGAACAAGTCAATTTCTTCAGTTATCTTCAGGTCGGTTGTTACCTCAGATAGCAGGTGCAATAAAGAGATCTTAAGGAGCTAAGGTAAGGAGGCCTTCAAAAAAAATGAGGCCTATTCTGTGCGATGAAAAGCTTTCTACGCCCATCAAGTTCCGTGTTCTTCAAACATTCGTTTGGTCTGTTCTACTCTATGAATCGGAGTCATGGACCCTAACAGAAAGAAACCCGAAGAAATGTCAACGCGGAGGAAATGTGGTTCTAAAGGCCCATGCTCAAGGTATCATACGACAATAGAATCACAGATAAACGAGGTCCTCAACTGAGTACAGAAAGAAAAGACAATACTTAACCAGAACAAATTCTTCATACATCATACGAAAGGGTCCCATCGAAGACCTCTGCCTCAATGGGAAACTTCCTGGAAGAAAGGTAAGAGTAGACCAGAGGCTACAATTCACGAAACAGTACAAAACCACTATCAGACAGATAATTGACTCAGTACACAATCGAGAAGACCTCAGTGTGACTCGTTCCTAGTTTATCGAGGCCCACATCGGACATGGCACATCTGGGGGAGTAATAAAGAATTTCAGGCCTCTCACAATCTTTTGATTGATTGATGACATTTTTTGCTGAATACCAAAAAGACTTTAGGACATTTTTAAGTGATTATGACATTTTATGACATAACAAATATGGTTAAGCCATGTCATATTCTAGGTGTACACACCAGGGTCATATCGGGGGCAAAATCACTTCCGGAAAGCAAACAGACGCCCAAGATTGTCAATTACGTCATTGAAAGTCAGGATTCCAGTCTTGTTGTAGCAGGTCTATAGCTTTTTCATGCAAGCACTTATGGCATTTTATGACATTTGATCATTTTTTGACATTCAATGACGAACTTTCAAAAATTCAATTTCTTGTGGCATTTTGTGATCTTATGACAGAGTCGGAGGCCTGGAATTTGTGAAGGTAAAGGAATCTGGTTTCGATTTGGCTGAAGAATGAAGATGTAGGCGATATCGATGTATGTAGTTTCTTGATAAAAAATAGACGACTCTCCCAATGTTGAGATCACAAGTGGTTGCTGTCGTTGCAGGCCTAATGAGTCACGACACGCAACTGCTTGCTCGCTTTAAGCGTTGCCATAGGTCGCTTCAGGTTCCTTTTGCACTTCGCCATTTTGGTGAAGCTCGGGCTGAAGTGGATTTTCAGGGGAGAATTCGACTGGCAAATACTTCAACTGCCTGAAGTGGAATTGGATAACTGGGCAGGTCTGCTGTGGACGAGAGTCATCTACAATTGCAGAGCGGACTTGCTGCGCGAATGCGGCGTAGAATGACATAAGCAACGAAACAACTCATCTAAAATCGCTAAGAGCGTAACCATGTTTACCCGACATATATACAAAAATAGATCCATCCATAAACAGTTGAATACGGTAACGTACAAAAGAAACGCTAATATTCCTGCGTCAGTAGAAATAGATTTTAAGCTCAAAAAAGCAAAGAATGAAACGGGGAAATACAAATAGCATGAGGACCCTATTAACCTTCGCACATCAGCGAGTACAAGATAAGTCTGACCATCAAACGCCATCTGGATGAGGAGAAAAGCGTTCGACAAATTCTATGTTGTCACATCCCTTAACGTACAAATGTAATTTTTGTGTTGCGGTTGTTGATTTGCCATACATTCAACTCCTCGTATTCTTGAAGACATTTTTCGAACTGGTCTGGGGTGAACCCCTTTGTTAAACAGCGTTGTTTCGCTTCTTCCAATCTACGAGAAAGGACATGGTGTGATGTTAAAATGTCATACACTCAGTTCAATAGATTTAGACGTATTCTTATTAGCTTAATAGCCTTCTTTATGATAAACAATTGAGCCTTCCTATATTACCATAACACTCAAAATGTGCACAATTCGTAAAATACTCCTGCAATAACACTGATCAGCTTTGGAGCCTTACAGTAACTTTGAACGCCTCATAAATATGGAAAAAAACTGAACACCATACAAATATACATAAAACAAACACCATATAACTGAAGAAAGAAAAAGAAATAGCATTCTTCATAGTATGTAAGTATACAAGTATACAACACATGCTACAATTCCTGGCTTACGTCTACCTTCCTCTTCTCATGATTATACTTCAATGTTAATATAAAGTAACAATGGTACGATTCACCACAAATTGATGTAAACAGCGCAGTTTTGGCTCGTATTATTTCTACGGACTTCTTAAATAATGCTTGCATTCTATGAATCGCGTTATAATATTAGCACACTACCATTTCGGGGGCCATTCTCTCTTTTGCCACAGGTAATATCTATGCAAAAATCTTTGAACAAAAACAACAGGTATCGAATACTGCAACTCACTTAATGCTCGCTGAATCTCCAGCCATTTCCTTAATAATGCCATATATTGCGTCTACAGGTTGTGGTGCTCTGCAATAGAATAGATACGTTAATAACAAAGTAATATTCGGGCTCCTGAGCTCGTATGAATAAGGTGGGTGAAACTTAATACTGTCTATCATTATTTCCATGAGGCCGCTAAATCATCTTAGTAGTAATATGATACTGATGTAAAATTCTACTTTATTTGAAGCAAACATACAGAAGTCGCAGAAAAAGCGAGAAGCAGTTGATTTGGCAGCCTGGCGATGGGGGAAGTATCTCTCGAAACGTAGCATTCAAAAATTTATTACTCATGTCATGATTAAACTCCCTTGTCATCGAAGTGCTTTTATTCTTGTGGCAACTCATGATCACTATTTCAAAATGTTCTCCCTTCGCTTAAACTAACTCACTGATAATAAAGAATATTGTCCACTTCAATCCGCTAGGCATCCAGAGATCGATGCCCGATGACCAAACAATTAGAAATCGAGGAAATAGTACACAGTTCACCCGACTCTATTAACAAACCTGAGGAATCGAAGAATACGAGACAAGCTTAACAGATTTCGAATTCGATTCTGTACACATGGGACGAGCTTTAAAATAGTAATTGCCACTTTAGTGGTATCATTTCCGACGAGATTTGTAACAGTCACATAATCCATTGCATCATGTGCCTCAGAAGTCTTCCATCGTGGGCTCAGTATTGAAATTTATCTAAAACTGCAGTCTTGATCCTCCATTGACTACAAAGGTGTCTGCATATTACCCACACCTATTATTTTAACGAGTGCGGTAAGTATCATTGCAGCACTACGCAATAGGTAACTAAGTATTTCCTACATAGGCTAGCACAGTAAATCGTCGGCCTTGCAGATTGAAGAGTAGATCTCAAAATGAGCAACTTCACTGTCGATTACTAACTAGCTTAGAATTATCAGAATCGAGTAAACCAACTTTTGACAAATTTACCGTGACCCACGTATCAGTGCTACGAATTCTAAAACGCTGCCATCCATATCATGGTTCTTTGCCAAGATATGCTATCATCAAACCGCGTGAGAATGTGTCATGCGTACCTCAATAATCCTTCTTCATCCGTCAGAGATGCCTTTGACATTTCCATTAGTCTCATTGCTTCGTTGACGTCTTCTTTCTCTACTATGTCAGCCAAACGCAATCGAGACTGTGCAAAACAGAAGTTATGGAAAATTACTACACATGAAAAGCACCATATGTGGCTATACGTTGAGTTTTTAATATTGGAGAGTGTTTTATGTATTTATATAAAGTAGCTTTGTTGTAGTACATACTGTGTACCATAGTAAGCAAACACGGGAACATCGATTAACATCTTATAAGCGAAATGCCCCATGGCAATAAGTGCCAGTTACTCCAAAAGGGCATAATGGTTTTACAGTTCTATCATTTTTCATACTGCTTTCCTCCTACTTATGACCTTTACACTTTTAAATCTAATGTCAATCGCCATCTTCTTAGAGATCTTTACTATATTTTTGCGTCTGTAATTATATCTATTTTTCTGTTTACTTTTTACTTCTACTTCCTTCAAAGTAATTCAATACCTTGAAGTGGCGACCCTGCCTTGTATTGAGGATTAAATACATATATATAGAACTCATTCAACATAAAGTGCTTACGGCGCTGGCCCGGATCGAACCCAGGATCTCCCACACCGAAAACGAAGACTTAACCACTGCACTAAATAGTGCAATAGTGCAACCTTATTTTTTGTTTCGCAGTT
>JAAAKL020011355.1:0-13718 GCA_010016065.2 Carybdea cf. marsupialis auct. non (Linnaeus, 1758) | reverse complement strand
CTTCCTGATGTTTGGGTTCCATTTTTATCACAGCAGAAGGAGCCTTAAGCATGGCAGCGCAGGAACTGGCAATACTCAAAATGCTTCATTTTCTTATGCCAAGGAAATATTTACGTCAATTAAGGAGGCAAATGCGGAAGCATTTGATGAACCTCTTGTGCTTGGAATAATCAGAAACAAGTTTATAACAATAATCATAATGGACCTACAACATTTAAAGAAGAAATGGAACAATGTCAAACACAAGCAAGTTCTTAACATTAACCATGGTAGTATCTATCCATGATGGTAGAAGAGGTTTGCATCTAGAAATAATATGTTCAGAACAAGTATATAGAATCTTCATAGTGAACTCTTCATGATACAAGGAACGATTAGACATGGCAAGAAGTAATAAGGACAGATTTAGTGGAGAGGAGCTTGAGTTTAGATCTGGGACAATCTAGACCTTATTGGAAGGCAGCCATTAACATACCCCTTTCAACCCAAGCTAGCATGGAGAACGGACGTTAAAACGAGAGAGAAGAAGAACAAGAACAAAAAGAACAAGAACAAAAAGAACAAGAACAAAAAGAAGAACAAGAACAAGACGAGAAAGAATTAAACAATACTTGCAGGCCGCCAGTAGTGATTTAAGCAGAATAAGAATTTTTTGATGGATCTGGCAACAACCTAACAAGTGTGGTTTTATTAGAATGTGCAATCATCCAGCTAGGTAACTTTATGGATATGTTTTGCAATGATAACCTGAGAAAAAACCGAGTGCTTTGACCCTCTCATTGAATTTTACACAAATAGCCAAGCTGCTTATTTATTTATATATATATATATAAGTACCCCGGCAGACACACAAGCAGTCATGAATATTATAGAACTCAATAAACATGAAGTGCTTGAGGTGCTGGCCCGTTTCGAACCCAGGATCTCCCACTCCGAAAGGGAAGACTTTACCATGGCACTAAATAGTGCAAAGTATAGTCGACAATCCGGCTAGTCGATCCCGAATTCTCACCACTACCAGCAACCTTATTTTTGTTGCGCTGTTAGCTTCATCAGTGCCATTTGATTGATATAAGTACTCAGGCAGACACACAAGCAGTCATGAACTACATATTATAGAACGGAATTATTTTACACCATTCATAGCAGTTGTTCTGGTTTCTCCAACTTTTTAGTGCGAATGAGGAAGGGGCTACGCTTTATAACTTGTAAATTATAAGTCATTGATAAACCAATACGAGATTATGTGTTAGGAGGCATGCGCGACTTGACAAACGGCGCCTTTTGCCAAATTGCCTAAGTTATTCTCATTCATTGAGTGCTGGGCTATTTCATGTGATATTTATGTATTTAACAATAAAAATCCCATATTTTGCTTTCTTGCAGACACGCAATCCATCACTGAAAAATTTGGCTAAAATTGTTCTTGGTATTGATGTGCAGACTGGAGAGCATTCATCGGTAAGAAGGGTGATTTCTCTAAATGCACTATTTCTATTATATGTACAGCGTATATTGAAAGTGGAAGAGGCAAAGAGCCTGGAAAGATTTTTTGTTAACTTCTTAATTCCTGTGCCTAATATACGAAGGGACACACTACGAAGGGATATTCAGAAAAACGTAATCCGTTCCTTTGGGAATCCTTTACTCGACCGACGTGTTGTGACCAATTCGTACCTGAAAGACATAAAAGAATATCTACACTTTTCTGTAGAGAATAGGGTCACCAATAGGCAATTGCCAATGCTTTGGAAGACATGGATGTGCAGTTGATTCACACATGTTAATGACAACTAGACAATACCCGGACACACAACTTCCAGATATCGGGAGCAATCCGCGCAGTAATTACCCTAAAATTTATTACCAAACATTTACTACCCTGGTATTTTCTACCAATACCTTTACTACAAGTACCTCTATGCCCGAGGCATTAGCTTCCTGTACATTAACTACAAATATGTCTTATACATGGACATCGTATACACGGACGTCGTATACACGGACATCGTATACACGGACATCGTATACACGGACATCGTATACACGGACATCGTATACACGGACATCGTATACAAGCTTACAACCTACTGACGGAGTTAATATACACAGATATCCGATCTACAGGCGGACGTTTTGTACAAGGACATATTAAAACCATCCACTACCCCAATATGACATACTTTTTCTTATCTTGAAATACCGTTTCTTATCTTGCCATCGACTACCAAAACATTCACTAGCAAAATGTTTATTACCTTGACGCGTACTACCTTTACCGCTTCCCAAACAGTCGCTACCTGAACATTCACTTCCTTTATGTCCACCATATGTAAGACCGCTTTATATATATCCACTACCCATGGGGCAAGTACCGCAACTTCGATTGCTTTCTTATTAGGTATCTGGATATATCTCACGTCTTTACAGACTTGAGTCAATGCCATATCATAATACTTGCAATACTAGAAATCAATATGAGCTACTTGTTAGCAATTGACACTAATTAGTGTTGAAAATGAAAAGGCACGGTGTCCAGTAAACCTCTTGCACCATCTTTCGCTCATTTAGGTAGAGGATGCACGAGCTACAATGCAAATATACCAGCGATACAAGAAAGAATGGGAAAAATCTTGCAAGAATGGCAAACCAAATGGTGAAAAAAAATCTGCTTCATCCGTACCCCAGACAATGGTCGTCGTTGAAGTGAAAAATGGGGAAAGGAAAAGTGGTAAACAACGTTGGTTAGAGAAGAGACAAGAAAGGAGGAAAAAGTTCAAAGAAAAATTAAATAAAACTCAAAATTTTAATAAATACAAGAAGAAGAAGAAGTAACGTTAAAACATACATGTAAATGACTGCTTCTATCTGTACTGATTGGAAGTCTGGGTACGCCCCCCACACCCCATAACAAAATTGTTATTTTATGCCTTATGATGTTACGCTATTTCAAACATTGATATGTCTTGACTCTTTCAGTTATAGAAGAAGATCTAGGGGCTTTTCTCGCAGATCCCCACTGTAACACTTACGTAGGCTTTAAGGCTACGTATAAACATGTCGATGAGATCGTCAGAAAGTCTTCATCAAGGCAAAGTTCAACCGTATGAGAACCATCTTCAGATTATATTAGGCGATTGATTTCACCTGTCACTAGTAACAGTAACTGTGAAAGTGAATAGGAACTGCAATATCGCCTACTCCACGGAAGACAAGAATGAGAATTAGGTAAATTTGCACATTGTCAGTAGCGTCAGCGCAAGTAAATGAAAACTGTAAAGCTATTCTCAAATGAGTACCAGAATGAAAATGAGAGTAAAGTACCCCCACGGGTAATCTTGGCGAAAAAATCTTGAGTGTATTTGTTCGGGGAGGAGGCTAATTGTGCAAAAGGTGTAGGCCACACCCAACATATATTTGGTCCCCTTGCGGGAGAGTCAGGGCGTTGTGACTAATGGTATTGCACGACTAGAATGGGTGGATTTGAAACCGGACTTGGATTAATTGGGTTTGATTGTCTTGTTTAATGACTCTTGGTTGAAAAAAGAAGAGGTAGATCTGGACTCGATTAACACGTCTTGAAATGTCTGTGATTGGAAAGCATGTCTTAATTAGCGATTATGTGAGGATAGATGTTCGTGTGTAAAAGGCAAGTAGAACTACACATGTGAAAAATCAAATTCTAATATCTGTGCTATTCGTGGTATGCAAAGGCTGCCTCTTGTAGATCGTCACCCCGGCTATATAGACCACACTGGAATTTTTCTCGCGGGCGCGCAATATCTCGCACGCGCAGCCTACTGCGCGCTTTTGGGACCTCGCCGCGCATTTTACGCTGCCCACGGTCAGGTTTAATAAATTGTTTAGCAAAATAGCCGCGCAAATTCAGATATGCTTTGTTTTAAACCGCGCAGAGCGCTACATGGTAGAGTCAAATTGTCCGCGCACAAAATGAAGTTTCCAGTCTGGTATATAGAAGCTTAAATAGCCCCGGAGCCCTCCGTAGAGGGAAAGTTAAAAAATAGTAATAAGGCTCAGCCCTCGCACTAAGGTACCCCTGCGCATATCCTGGATAGCCCTGCAGGTGACTACTGTTCTTTGAAAGTGTCATCTTTGCAAGTAAATAAAAATCTTTGAGTTCGTTTGAACAGATCAATTGTGGACTCGAATCTCATACCGTTCGCCAGCTCTGCATCACTAAAAATGTGCGAAAGGTTCCAAGTAGATAACCAGATATTATATACGTACAGACTTTTAGATATGCGACTTGCTTCTTCGTTTACTTGATAACATTTTTACATTCAGATATTGTATTACAGTTTCTACTGTAGCAGTATCATGTCATACTGTGATCCAAGAAAGCAACGGAAACGTCATGCAGATGCTGCTTAACGGTAGCACTTAAGAAACAGATCAGGCTTCAAATCATCGTCGGCTTAGAAACACAAACCGACCTGGTAATGCGCAAATATGAGAGTAAAAAAAGGAAACTTATACTCTCCTTCAGTGGCAGATTTTGGGGGATGAGCGAGAGGGGAGCTTCTCCGCCTTGTAAATTTTCGTTGATGATGGAAGGAAGCTGGTAATCTATTTTGTCAGAGATAGATATAGAAAGGTACCTTTCCCCCTATTATGTTCGGCTCAGTTTCCTATACTGCGTTCATTAGAATTACAAGTATTTGTCTTGCTCTTAGTCTCAAAATTGTTCTGTGCATAGAGTGTATGGAACGATTAGGTTGAACGTAACGTCTGTAAAAAGTGATAAATATAATTTACGTATATCGAACCCATCTTGTTTAGTGAGTTTTAATCTTCTGGTACTTTTTATTTCGAGTACGCTTTACGCGGTAATCACTTCGTACTATTTGATTGTAGAAGCAACAAGCTTTCAACATTTCAAGTGGTTTTTTAAATGTTTCATAAAAGCACAGTTTGATAAATAATTTTACACACACGAGCATTTTATTGGCAGACCGATGGTTTGCATATTTACATTTTTCAAGTTTCTCATCTTGAAGTTCTAAGTTTTTATTATTTTATATTTTTATATTTATACATTCTTGGTTAATACTTTTCGTCTGATGCACTTATGTTCTTCCTTTTGCACTTCCCCGGTGTTGTGCTATCGTGTGGCTCTTATTTCTTATTTCCAACGGATGCTTTCTTTTCCTCTTCCTAAGGGGTAAAGAACATTTGGATTCATTGATATAATTTGCTTGACAGCCTTTGCCCTTGACTTCGTACTCGATGTTGTTTAGTTTCTGTGATTTTGTTGTCGGAGTATCTCTGCTCTGACAGTGTTATGCTTAAAATTCCGGCCATGAAGTTTATCATACGTTGTGATTCGGAAAGGGTCTTGTGATGGTTGCCATTTCCTTTGATATAGGATGGGCACGTGCGCTTAAAGAGCTCTGAGCCACGTTTTACATAGTGTATTGTTCTCCTCCTCCACGCCATTCTAATGTCTTGTGGGTGGTAAATAATGGACTACGTATCTCTTTATATGCCCCTCTTCTTCCCTCAGCCTCCCAGTGCCGACTCGCTATGCTATAAACTGCTTGCCAATCCAAAGAATGCTTAGTCACACAATATTAGGTTTTAAATGCCCTTTGAGAACATCGGAGGCCTGCAGCCAAAAAGTATTTAACTCCTACCCAAATAAATAGTTCGTGGTAGAAAACTGAAAGATGAGATAGAATAAAGTAGACATTTTTTGACTGAAGCTTTTCGTGGGTTCTCTTCAGAGTCATAAACACTACTACAAAATGCAAAATTTAAATACAAAATTTTCACTGTATTTATGGAGTTGAGGCAACAGGAATGCGGACGTAAGGGAGCGCACATATTATGGTCTGGACGATTTCTGTACTAAAAGTGGGCTGGAAACAACATTGTCTATAATAGGTTCGTTAGCAGTATGACATCCTTCTGCTTGCAGAGAGAGGGCTGTAGCTGCATGTAAACAGCTTCCAGTTATTCCTGCTTATTTTTAAACTTTTGATAGGTCAGGCATAATCCAAATGTCTTGTTTTCCCTACACAACTTCTTAAAGTAGATACTCCTTGTATCCACGCCCTCAATGCTACGGAGCAGAGCGCGACCTACACCAATTTTGAGATGGATAAAACACTTTATATCAAGTTGCAACTTGATGTACTCTTAACTGAATTGTTTTTAATGACTTGAAATGATCGCAGTAGTGTTGCAGGGTCAAAATTGCAGAGGATGGGGCAGCCATGAACCGGAGAATTTTGGATCATAGCACAATATGACGGAAGGGTGTGGCCATGCCCCCCAATCATACGTCTCAGCCACTCTTTTGGCTTAAATGCTATGCCTTTTAATTCGTCAAACTCACTCCTGTTACTTTCTGTGAGATCGGAGGCCTCCTTCTTCTTTTTTATTCTTGGCCAGTACAGTAGACGACGTACTGGTGGATCGTGGTTTCTTGTGGTGTGATACAGACTCAAGGATACAAAACTCTCTAGTAATGAGGGTGTCGACCAGTTGCTGTCTTCCAAATCTTTTAAGCCGTGATTCACTGGTATTCTAATTTGCTTTCTTTATGTCCATCATTATGTGGTAACAGCATGTGTCGAACTGTTGCATCATGCGCATTGTAAGCGTCCACGTCTCTGCTCCATGTCTAAGAACTGACAAATTAAAGCATACCACAACGTTTTTAACGGGAACATTCGTATGCATCTTGTTAATATATTGGAAACTACAGGTTTAACGTTTGCCCTAAATTAGAAACATTTACTGAGTTGATGCGGATGTTTCCGTGCCGAGTACTTTTTTGAACAAGGTTACTTAGAACTACTCTTTCCGAAGCAAGTATACAGATCATACTTAGGTCTACGTCTTGATCCTCGTCAGCTATTCTCGCTCGGGTACTGAGTGAGATTCAAAGCTGTGAGTTTGCAAGGTCATGAAGAAAATGGGTCTTGTGACGTATTTCTTCTTGTCATCTCGCATCAGTACTACCTAAGACGATCGTTTACGAAAAACCGTGACCTTAATCGTCTATTGTACTGGATTATATACCACCGTAAGTTGCAGCGAAAAAGTAATCAAGTTCCTGAAGCAGACAATTAAGTTTCTAAGATCACCAATCTCCTTTTTCGCATCCATGATTGAAACTAACGAGGAGCTTAGTATATCTCACCATATCCATTTCTCTACTGTCAAAATGTTTTTCTCATTTACACTGTTGTTAAAAATTACAGGGCAGTGTTTAATAAGAATAGTCTAGAGGCCTAATATATGTCCTGTTTATTTCAGTAGATGCCTGTCAACATTCTGCGAATTAAACCCCTTTTGCTAATCCAACAAAGTAACTAAGCTTTGTATCTTTTGATGTTTTAAGATGAAGCCTATTTGTTATTTATAGAGCATGCACAGCTTAACTATTAATACTGGCGAAAACTAGGCTTCAAAAACTCATTCCAATGAACCCGTTATGTATCTCTCAGTCAAATAAAACAAGTATTCTAACTTACCTTCGTCATACGTATCTTAAAAAGAAGAAGAGATAAATTTAATACTGGCTTCCAACTTTTTATAAATTACATTTACATGGAGTTTGGTATTTTAGTTCGATTCCGAAACGGTTTAAATTAGTTGGGCAGTTGGACTCTGAAATAGCTGTTTCAAGTTGAGTATCTACTCTTTTCAGCAAATGCACTAAGTTTTTCAGTTGCATATTTATAGCAGATTTAATGTAGTTTCGTCATTAATATAGCCTTGTCTAACGAATGACAATAAAAAATATGAAGGTTAAGGACTTGAACACAAGCGAACAGGCAACTGAAGGTAAAAAATCTGACTCCAAAAGCCTCTCATACCATCCTATCCCCTCCCCGAACCGAATAGGACTAAAACAAAAATCCAAATAAATATTAGCCAAAACCAGTTGCGGTTTTAGGGGGACAACGACAGGGCCATGGCCATGGCCCCAGGAGGGTCCGGTGTTTCAATGCTATGACAATAGTATGTGTCTAACTGCCCATATTAATCTCGAGGAAGTAAGTTAAAAGGGAAACTAGACAAACTGGAGGGAGTCCAGTGTCTCCAGAACGTACACAGTACGATCATCTCTAAATAGTCTTGCATTGCATGAAGTCATAGGGACTCGTTTCCTTCATAAGCACCATCGGCGGAAAATACGACATACATGTGTGAAAAGGCCCTAATTATCATTCCTTGTGTCTATTATCAGAGTAATCTTGTAGAAAGGTCTCCATGAAGGGTTTAAAACCCTAAATATTTAATTAACGAAATCAAATAGAAAATTTTAGATGTTTATTAGCAAATTAGGAATAACCAGAGAACAAAATCGTTTCATCCGATTTTACTAAATAAATTTAACGACAATAAAAAGAATTTGAAGAAATGAAATCTAGTAAACATTTATACAATATATAACGAGCAAGAAAGTGATTTAAAGATAACATTGCCTGTAGATTTTTCCTCCTCAAAAACAAGGCAGGATTTCCACTTCAAGGTACTGCGTTACTTTGAAAGGAGTAGAAATAAAAACTAAGCAATAGTAGTAGGAGCGTATGGTGCTGATCACGCCTCTATCAAACCAAGCAATAAAATGGATATAAATACAGACAAGAAATCAAAGATTCCACAAAGCCTCCAAATCCACTTTTGCGGCCATATATTAGCTTTGTCTACGAGTGCAGAGAGAAGAATATAATATAAAAACATTAGCAAGGGAAAATACCGATTCAGGGGACACGCATGTGCTTCATGATTGTAATCATTGCATAATGAGTCATGGTCATTGCCTATACCCTAAATCAAACTTGTCACTTGCAATTATATTATCTATTCCCTTATGTGTAATGAAAGAAATCATTTGTATTGAAATTTAAGTTTTCGAGGAGAGTATTCACTGATATCACTCATATCAGTTTTAGAGAGGATCTGTACTGGAACTCATCCATACGAAAACATAACTCGAACCATTCCTCCTTGAGATGGAAGTAGTTTGACTGATACATAGATAAACATCAACGAGAAAGTTGGCATTCAACCTTCATTTTTCTACTCGGAACACAGTAACTATGCCGCCAGTTTTAAGAGTTAGCGAGGTTTCGCTGGCTAGCCTTCATCTACCAACAAACCAGATAAGGATATCAATAAATATATTTTACTACAGACGAATTTTAAAGCTACCGACGTACATGATACCGTTTGCATAAATAACTCATCAGTTAACAGCTACACAAGGTTAAGGATGTGTAGCTAGCGAATCGGGTAAGTACGAATATGATATTTCTTTCATCGAAATGTTTCTAGTATTGTGTTCTAAATGTATACTTCACCATTTTCTCTTTACATTAAAGTTTTGTAAAGCTACATATCATCTGGGAAAATAGGATATAAAGCAACACTGATGCAATTTAGTTCAAAAGGCTACCGTCCCTCTCCATTCCCTCTCCATAAGGCTTAGTACTCCTCTTACGAAAATTCCTGAATGAAGAGGATATTTTGAAGGGAACTCGAAGTACAACAACAACCACAAGGTCGGTCTCCATTTGTCGGTCGAGTTTGTAAATGGAATCCTCATCCTGGTAAGGATGACATGGTGCGGTTCAAGCTACATATCATTTTTAGCGCCTTCAAGATGTTTAGATATGCGGTTAGTAATTTCTACTATATTATATCGGAGCTATTGCTGACGATAAGAAATTCCATGTCTCTGTTTCTGCTTCATAGAAGCAGGTAGAGCGGATGCTGAAATTTGGTCTTGAAATCTTCATCCTGTAAAAGATCTGCCAATTTCTCGCATTTGAAACCATTTCATGAATTTCAAGGCCAAAGAACAAGCTGATGTCATCATAAACGAGACATTGCAACGAATGTGGACTCGACATAAGCGAAGCAACATCAGGTCCTCTCTACAAGGTGCATTTCAACGACGTGCCAGAAGAATCTTCGCATTTATTTGGCAATAACCTGCAAATAAAAAGAACTCGGACAATATCATCCACAAATAAGTTTCTTTAGCTGCCAAGTGGTCTAGTGGTTAAGGAATCGGACTCACATGCCAGAGGTTGTGTAATCGAATCCCTCCTAGCCAAGTAAAAAGACTATTGGTTAAGGAAGGCAACGGGGAGACTATCCCTGTAAATGTGCTCTCTCGCTAGGACATTACTCACTTAGACTGGGCTACGCTCGAAATCGAGTATGCCACTCCCCACACCCCCACACCCCCCAAGAAACATTTGCCAAGTAGTTTATCAAATAGCCCATGTAAGAAATAAGATAATATGGTGCAAAAATTCAATGTCAGCATATAAGGTGTTCGAAAAACTGACAACCACACCCAAGAGCCCTGATTATAGGGAAAGGGGCCAGAAACAGAGCAGAGAAATCCCTTAATTGTTTCTGTTTATGGTGCAAATTAACAAATGACAAAAATATATTTGAAATTGTCAAATATGATACGAGGAGAAAATTTAGGAATGACCTCATATCGGTTATTGATAGGGACATTGAGAAAATATTTGCTGGGAATGGTATGTGTTACAGTGGCAATGAACCTGGCTAGTTTTTGCTACCTGTCTTCATTAGGCAGAAAAGGTTGGCTCTTCCTGTATGTGTTACTACGTCGCTTAAGGCCTGTGAAGATTAATAAGCGTAAAGCAACAAGATTTGAAAATACAATATACTTCGTCGAGTTCATTCTTTGATAATGGAAATAACATAACTTTGACTACAACAATCATTAAAGTTTCATATATAACCCCCAAATGTTCCTTGGTGTCGATCGGATTTGACTTGAAAGTTTATGATTCTCTTTGCGTCTCATTTCATTTCATAACATGTCGGAGACGGCAATCCTTGGATCAAAGATGAGGATTTGGATTATTCCATTCCCTTCTTTTGAAATGTCCCTGCGCGGGCAGCAGAGGACTGTCTTTCTCCAGATCGTTTCTCTGGATCTCTCGTTACTATCACTATTTCAAATGGAACTATTAAAGAAAGTTCTTGATATTAGTAAATCCTATGTCTGGGTTGCTAGCGTTAACTTCATGATATACTAATCTAGCATCAATACAAAAAATACTTGAAGTCTGAATGTAATGGTAACATTCCTAAGTATCTGAGAATTACTAATGGATATGGTGAAGCTATGATGATCTGCACAAAAAAATTTAAAACCATTTCAAGAATCCAGGTCTCCACTCTATTGTCTTTGTGGATGACACATCTCATATCTGTAGGTTGATACAATTGACCATTCTTTTGATAATGTACATAAGACGGTATGTGTCAAAATCTAGGATTCACTATCTACGATGATAAATCAGAACCAGCACAATCACGGAGTAGTTAGTTTCCACGACGTGACCATCAGCCTGTCGGATCAGAAAGTAGTAACATTAAGAAGGTAAATCATCAAAATCCCTTTCATAACTAAAACCAAACATAAGGATCCTAGCATCTATGATAGGGTCACTTATGGAAACATTGTTGCCATTTCTTAAGCAGTGGTGTCTCGTGCCTGAAAATTCTGGTTGTTCACTTCAGTTTCACGTAGGAGAAAACGTATTTACTTTGGGAGCTTTATAAATTTACTATGTTAGTAGATGTAAGTGGGCTCGTGCCTGAGAGGGCACTGGGGCACTACCTCCAAATGTTAGGTTTTTAGGAGCATTGCCCCCTCGAGGAAAAATAAGAGCGAGTGTTTGTGTCAAAGTCAGAGTCTGATTGTTACTCGACTTCTGGTAATTGCTCTTTATTGACTCTGTATTCGATTACAGGTGTACTTGTCTATTAGTTCCCTCTTGCGTAATAGAGTTTATTTTAAAGTACAGGAACTGTGCTTCCCCCCCCTACAATATGGTGCCAGCTACGGGCCTGGGTGTAAGGAGGTTTTTTCCATTGCCTTGGCTTCGGTCAGTTGCCTTATGAGCCTTAAATCCCTGCCCTGTCAAAATTTATAAGAGGTTCTACAACAAAAGGTTGTGCCAAAACACCCTGGGTAATACAAAAGGCGGAACGAAATAAATGTTATCTTTAAAGCAGGGATTCGTAGGAGAAGAATCAAACTTAATCAACTTAAGAAGAAGATAATTTGAATAATGCGAGAAACCAAAATGGCCAAACACAAAAAAGATTGGGGAGAGTGTTTGGGTGTTCGAGGCTCGACATTCACATATGGACGAACCGCCACTGTCCTTCGGGCTCTCTACATGAACTCACCATAAAACTGTTAACAACATTTCAGCAGCTGAAAACGAGGTTGCCGAGGGGAAGAGGAAACTACAAATCAATCAGCTCGTGCGTAGCCTGTTCAAGATTAAATAACTTGGTGGTGTAGTACAATTCAGTCCTCTTTAAGTACAGAAGTTGATCAAATATAGACGATCAAATAGAAACTGATGACAGTGGAGAAGAGTGAAGGGAATACACATATTTCCTTGTGGGGGGAGGTGGTACAAATTGCCTTCACACCACCAGAGAGTTTCATCTTGCAGTTCAATTCTATCTGAACCATTCTGCGCACAACGAAACGGTAAATTACTTAAAACCAATGCTAAACGTTGCGATCAAACGTTTCCATATGCTACTGATTTGATCAAATGTCTCGAGTAGGCTAAAAACAAGGATGAAAAGTTCATCGTATTCGAGCTGATACAACATTTTTATAAACTTGGACGTGGTCAAATTTTTTCCAACATTCTAACATTCCGACTTTATAATCCTAATGTGTGCTAAAGTTCTTCTTGTCTTCTAAAGACGCTTTTGCTAGATGGTGTCAATGTCACATCCGCGTAAAAAAGTATGAAAAACTGAACAAGGTCAGAGCATCGAATCACAAGAAAAACGTTTAAATCTCCCGGTGAACAGATTGCTTGATCCAGATACTCATCGTGAAATTTCAGCAACTAGGCAACATGTGCGTCGCCCCATGAGTACAGTTTTCCGTCAGCTTGAGATCTTTCGGTCCTCCATTTAATGAGTGTCTCTCTTGACTTGTGGCAGCGTTGGGTGAACTCGCTGGCAGCGCTTGCAGATGATTCAAAAGAATTTCCCACCATCTTTTCAACTGAGATCTATGAGATTGCTCATTCGTTTGTCGTACACACTAAATACAACACATTCATCAAACATTAATATTGAATTGCTACAGCCAATCAAAATACAAATAATACAGGAAGTGGGGGGTGATTGGTTAGTAAAGAATTTGGGTCGTGTTAGTTGATACGTGTTAGTTTACGATTGGTTAATAGTTACTTTTAACTGCTATATACTGCTCACTTCACTCTGGTTGTTTTTACGTCTGACCCCCACTAGAATTTCACGCAGCTACTCATACTTAACAAATTTTCCAATTTAAGCTTTTTCATGTAATGGTATAGTTGTTAAAAATGCGAATTCTTGTCTTGAAATACTTTTAACGCAATCGAGCCTTTTAAGATTTTTATGGACGTGAACATGCCCCTCCCTTCCTCCCCATACGGTACTTTGTGCGACCAAAGTTTGCAAGGAACGTCAATCTTCACTTTGGTTTCATAACTATAGGAATACTGATTTTATTCCAAAAACCGAATAAAATGTAACTGGTGAGGGTTCTTAGAAAACAAAGAAGAAATACATATCATCATCATCATCATCATCATCATCATCATCATCATCATCCTAGTCCATAGCCATTCGGCCGTAGGTGCACTTTCATATTTTCAACAGTACGT
>JAAAKL020011354.1:0-13719 GCA_010016065.2 Carybdea cf. marsupialis auct. non (Linnaeus, 1758) | reverse complement strand
AAAATGGGGAACATAAAGTTTTTTGTCTAGATTTTTAAACCATTGAAAAAGCTTTCATATAATTTGTATTTCTCAGTATTTTCACCCTCTTTGGGTGGGTAAAAATTAATTGATATTTGGCAAATTGTGCATGAGCTGGAAAAGTGAACCGATTCAAAAACACATGAATAGACTGTTATTCTCATTAGATCAATACTTCTTCGTAGGTTATCCTAATTGTCAAAAAAGGTGTCATAGAAGCTTTCTCCAGTCGTTCCATAGATCTTGTTTCTTAAATATTCCCAGAAATACGACTGATGTACCGTACAGATAAAGTACGTATGCTCTATTTAGTTTTATTCGAGTCTGGCAACTTCAGGTTTAACGTTAATCATGCTGCTCAATACACACTATCAATGGTAGCCAGGAACAAAACGAGACTGTGCATTTAAACCTGTGGCCTCAGTTCCGCAAGTACGCTGTTTGCTTGCTACCAGATCTACAAACACGTACTTAGCAGCAGCTGGCTTGCTATGCTCTTAATAATCAGCCGTAGCCACTGCATTAATATTGCCGTTGTTATGTGGTGACGTAGGCACCCCTGTAGCCGTAATTAGTATCACCACGCAGGGATTCCCAATCCGCAGCATTTACTCTGAATATTTATAACCATTCTTGAAAATAAGACTTGAAATATAAAGACATTCTACCCATTTTTCCATTCTTCAACAAATGCTGATAGTAGTAATTTTGGTTCTATAAAATAGTTTCATTACTCGGATGTAACGGCCTGTGCTACCATTGCACCTCAAAGTCGTGTCATAGGAGACCAGCACATACTCCAATAAATGAAACACGTTATAGACTACATGAAATCTAATAAGCCATGATTTTGCAAGTTCAGAAGATCCTTTGTATAGCATTTAAAACCATTATCAATATTGTTCTCTGGTTTGCTACCATGTTGGAAACCATCGTTTCTATGAAGGTACAAGGCGCTAATAATTTTTAGGGGCAAGATTGAAGTTTTCTCAGCTTCATGAATCACAAGGTGTGGTTTTAGAGACACACACCTCTCGGTTTCTGAATATTTTAGTGACATTAATTTGTATGAAAAAAATAATTTACTTACATTGATGCTTTTTTCAAGACGTAGTATGTCTTCATGCCTTGATTTCACTTTTTGTAGCACCAAAGCAGCTTCCTCCGTGGTAATCTGAAAGAAAATTTAGACGTGAAAGTTGAGTGATACGCAGAGACACGCAGTTCAATCTAATATCACATCTTTTAAAATGCATATTCTAAGGAATGCTAGGAAGCTTTCTAAATTTAGAATGAAACCGAGTACCGAGAATTCCTTTACATATCTTTGGTGGGATGTGCTGTGCTAGATAAGGCCCGGTTCAAAGTGAAGAAATAGTTTCAGACGAAGTCAAAAATTGCGTTCCTTATATAATGAAAATGGTCAGTTGTATGTTTCAAACTATAAAACTATGTAAATAGTATGCTATCCAGTAGCAGATAATCCCTGCCATTTTACTAGTACCAGCAATGCGTTCCTTCTAAAGCAGCTCGGCAATGTTACAATGAAGAAAGGGATAGTTCATCGCAATTAGATAGCTGTGTTCCAATCTGTATACCCCATCCCTGAGCAAACTTTACATATCTTTCATACACACTAGTAACTGGTTGCAGGTAAGTGGCGTGCTACTTGACTTGAATTTTTCTATACATAATAATGCCTAGGCATCACAACATTGCACAATCATTAGTATGTGCAAAGTATGTGTGCATTCGCTGAAAATATTTTGTTCTATTTACACAATGGCGTCACCCCAACTGACATGGGACAGCTCTCATCTGACTTGTCTGGATATGAGGGTTATTAAATCTGGGTTCTTCTAAAACGTTCTTTAACTTTTCAGAACATTCTACAACCTTCAAGAAGATTCCATAACCTTCCAGAACATTCTATAATGTTCTGCCAAGTTCTATAGGTTTCCAGAATGTTCCAGAATATTTTGTGACATTCTCAGGAGTTATGAATAAACAGCCCGAATTGTACATCTGGCAGGAAGGTATGCATTATGCATCTTTCATCGAAGCAATGAACATAAGCTGTAAACAGAATAATTAATGATCTGTTAATAAAATATCTGATTTTGAGCAAACTTTCATCTCTGTGGAAAACAACATCAACCCACCTTGCAAATCATTGCTATGGCTCTGACAACATCAAGTAGTTAAATAGTACATTAAAACATTGTATAACGCAGGGGCGCATTCTTAAATGAGGGACATAATGAAAAGTGGGTTTTCCAGGGGATAAAGCACTGTAGGTGCCTTGTTTGGAGATTATAGAGGCGGGAAATAGAACTGGACGTCTCACGCATTGAGAATTCACCCTCGTCCCCTCCCGACCTGCAAGAGTGATAGGTGCCATGGGTAGCCAAGGTGGGGCAAGAAGATATTATACTGGTCATTCATATAGCTCTGAGTGTGCAGTGAGATGCCATGGTAGCCACCGGATAGCTCCTTTGCCTTTCATATCAGACGGGACCGGTTCCAATGTCCAAAGCGTCACATTCTTTTAATCCTTTACCAACGTTGTTGTTTGTATTTTAATTTAAGTCAAGCTAGTATCAGCAATATTGGCCAACAGCGTACTTCATTTTTAGGCCCGAAAACTTGGAATAATCTGCCGTCAATTTTAAAGCAAGTAAAAATTCAAATAATTCAGGAACAAAACTAAAGAGAGATTTTACAAAAACCTCTCAAAAGATGGGCAATTTTATCTATTATCAATACTCCTGCATAGTCTTTGAGATGTTGTTTGAATTTTACCTGTATTATCACCTCAGTAAAGGAACCATGGTAAAAACGAAGTCTCTTCAGCCCTTTTTTAATGCTATCCATGGGGATATTGGAGAGTCTCGACCAGGTATATATTAATTTGGGTGCTTTGTTTAATAAGTTTGAATATTTTTAGCAGCCTTGGCAAATGTTTTGTACCACGAATTGTAGTTTACTAGCAAATATATACATAAACACGTTCTCACCACAAGAACAAAACATGGTCGTAAAGTGGCCAAACAATTTGCCTTTGCGGCAGATAATAACTCCATCTACGCAGTATTTCAATTTAGTGCAACTTTACATACAAGCCTTAAGTTAACATCACATAACGTAACTTAACATAACATCACATAAAGCCTCTTCTTCATTTCCTTTGCAACAAATCTTCTTACACCCTTAAAAGAGGAGATACCCAAATATTGGAAACACAGAACAACGTACGTAAAGGTTGCTCTATCCCTCATTTCGTAGGAACATTACAAAATACTGTGTAACTTTCAACAGGCTTTGGACAGTTTGATGGGTCGGATGCCAGTCCTTCCATGGCAAACTCACATGGCAAATAAACCGTAGCCTCCCAAATTCTGTCGAGCTGGATGTCCAGGTCTACCTATGGAGAATATTGGTAACCAATGTGGCGGCTAAAGAAAGTGAAATAATTGGGGTCGGCATAGTTCAGTTGGTAAAGCAACACTCCGTGATAGTACGGGCCTCATGTTCGAATCCCGACAAATTTTTCACCTTTCCCTTTTCAAACTTCACGTATCTTTTCAAACTTCACGTTTACAATTTCAATAAATTACGAAGTGGTCAATGGAGTCTTCAATGCCTTGAACCAACACAATAAAAGCGTGTGTCTATGTCACGTGTGTCAGTGCGATCTATATACTGCACGTATGAGACAGAAGTTAAAGATTGCAAACCTTAAGCAAATGTTATGAATTTAGGTCATGACATCTAGACTAAATTTGGTGGAACCCCAGCAAAAAGAAGATAGCACGTCACACTAATAGATAACAGACTGAATAGGAAATTGTTTCGGATGCAAGAAGATTTTAAGGGATAAATGTGGACGGTCTATTGAAAGTATTGGAATAACTATTAGCGCTACATCTGTCGTTCTTTTGCAGCATTGGTAGTATAACTGAACGTTTGGGAAATCAAACGCCAATTCCATTACAGTTTTCTAGCAGTTTCTGTACAGCCCGAAATGCAACAACGATTTTAAGTTATTTGCGAGACGCGGGACTATGTTATTAGTTATTTTTTCGTTTTCCGATCAATCAAATAGTATCAATATTTCCTCCTTGACATTTTTTGATATTTTCACTCTTCTTACTAGATTTAAGGAGGCGATACATTGACAGTACCGACGACGATGACTTCTGGCTATATTATAACAAATGCATATCACTTTCATCTCTTTTAAAACAGGATGTACCTGCGAGTCTATCTGAATGTTCCCAGAGGTGATCATTTCTTCTATTTCAGCATCAGTCTTCTCTTGACCAGCTTGATTAGAAAAAGTGAAAAACACTAGTGAGTAACCTTAGATCGACAGTCAGGATACGCGACACTTGAAGAAATGTGCGTATAAAAGAATTCATTTTCCCTATGATTTATCACTAACGTACAGGCTCAATTTTGCAAATTTACAGAGTTTGTGTCCCTCCCCCTCCCCCCTCCCCGATTTCATTACAGCTACATGCCTGGTACAGTATTACTTTACTAAACTAAAAGCTAGAGGGGTACTCTTAGGTGCCTAGTAAACGGCGTATCCAAATACGGGGGTAGTGGGAATACTTTTTTAAATAAAATTTAACAGAGAAACTGTCTTAACAACCTAGGAAGGGCAGATTTTTAAATTCGAAAATATCCGGAATAAACACGATTGCAAAGCATACTAAACTTTACAATTTTTAAAATACCACGTGAGTTTGCTCTTTAAATTTGCCCTTGATTTGGCTCTTTGACCTCTGTTTGTGCTATCCTCTGTGATACCACGTGATTTTGTTCCGTATTACACCACGTGACTTTGCTTTGAGTTCATGCCACTTCCTTAATGATACGTTGTGCTGTAACCTATTCCATTTTTATGCTGGTGACATACGGGAAAGGTCTAACTTAAATTCCTTTCTTTTGCAGTAACAAACTAAGCTGATTAATGACAACTAAAAAAATTTATTCAACATTATGGCTAACGTATTTCTACAATAATGCGTTTCTGCTTCACAAGCATTAAGTTTTAAAACATGCTAGCAAAATTATCGTCAATTCATAGTGATCCAGACATACTCGCACATTGTGCTGTACCAACGGAACTGCGGTGCACCTTGATGATACTTTACCCTAATCCCTTAGTCTCCACATCAACTACATTAGCTCATATCAACTCCCAATCTTCCATCAGTGGACAGAGGCAATCAAGTAGAAGGATTTTTTGGAGACTAGTTTCTCTGCACTATGTCAATAAATTGCTTTTATAGCAAAGGAGTAGGAAGTTTCATACTTTAGTAATCCCAATAGCTATAAACAAAGGTCGTGCTAACGGAATCAGGGATGGGTTGATAGCAAAATAAAAGTTACTCTGTGCTTCACCTTATTTTTTTACATCTAACACTAAATAAAGTAGTGGCATAGTGGTAGTATGTCCAACTCACAAACCGACGGTCGTGAGTTCTAACAGACCCTGAACTTGCCTGCCACGATCCCGGAGGTACTGTGCTCTGTCATCTGCTCTCGTGAAGTGGGAAAATATGCTTTGAGAGATAAGGCAGAGAGGGGACTGACAGCATGATTATCAGATGAAGGAGAAAAGAAACCTCAGAAAGGGGACTGCACGCATGAACATCCGAAGGGTAGTGTTGCGTATTGGGTAGCCGCATTTAGTAGTACAAGGAGAATAGTCAGGTATTGTACTGGCACATAAATGTATATACGAGATTTCTGCCTCGACATAATAACTAAGAATTTCAAATGATACGCAATAATTTCATGAACTCTCCACCTCCGAACTCTCTTTGCAACGTGGTCTTTCCTTAAATACCGGCTGTTAGCAGGAAGTAATCTGGTAACGAGTTGTGAACATGCGTGGACACGACGGGTAGCAGTAACCCCGTTCCTAATAGCGGCTTCGGCCTTGAACACGGTGAATTAGTTTTTAAAAAAATTTAAAAACTAACATTTAAATGCACTTGATTATCAAAATACAAGAAACAAATAAGAACTGTACGTAAGAAACGCTTTAATATTTACATAGTTAGTATTCATACTTAGATCACCTTTTCAAAATGTCATTGGGTGTCAATTTCAAACACTGAGCTATTTATTCTTTCTATTGTTTCCTACCAAGGATCTAACTACAAAAGACTGACTCCACTCTCATATATACTATATTACGACGAAACGTACTGATTTTTAGTTGCCTTCTGATCCTTCCCTTGCATTTGTCCCAATGGTTAGTTTGGGTTTCATAATACGTAGACATGGCTTCATTGAAAAGGCGCAAAAGTGTCGAGACCTACAAACGATAACAAGAAAGGACACAGAATTTGAATAACGATACACGTCTTACAGCAAAACGTTTTGGAACAGAAGTTAACTGATGAATAATTTTAATTTCTTCGGTGTCGTAACAGTCGAAAGTTAGACCACTTAGCTTAATAAACCTGCGAGATTTTCATCATTGCTATAAGATTTCTTAGGCATTTTTAGTGGGAGGCGACGAAATAATGGGTGGAAGGTTACGAGATTTCTTGGTTGTGGCTAATGTCTTGGTAATAAAGAATGTCATGGCATAACTTTCATTATAATTATAGCAACAAATCACGTCCCTATCACATTTTATTGAGGGGCAGGACGTTTGTCATGATGTCACGAGTGGTTGTTTAGTTTTACCTAAACTTCTAAAAAGGGAAAAGTTTCTTTGTCTTTCGACTGTGTCTTTGATGTCTTCCGTAGCGCTTAATACGTAGAAAGGTATTCATTGGCGTAGATTCGGACTTTGTTGTGTCAAAGACAAACTGGCCCAAAGCAAAACCAAGTCCAATTTTACCCCCTCTCTTTTATGTTAGTTTACGCTGTTGACTACACTTTTTGCAGTATGACTCAGCGTGTATCAGCAAATCATTAATATGGATGAAACATGTTATCCTCACTGTCAAAGTCATTGAACAGACTACGATAAAGATATCATGCAAACCTACAGCAATATTTTAATTTGAACCAATTCAATAAGTTGCTGGTTGTTAACTTATCAATTAATACTTAATCTGTAACATTTGATAAAAACCCCGAAGTAAGTGAAGCGAATTAACATTAAGAAGTGTCATATTTGCACGGTAAGATTGATTGATGGGCATACTCGCTGATGTCATTACAACGCCAGATGCCAGACATGGCATGGATATAAATATTTTTCTTTACTGTACAATCATACATACATACACATACTGTAAAAGAATGCTCGTCTTTTATGACCTTCCACCATGTGTGTGGTACGGGTGGGGCCACGTTTATCCCTGTTCAAGTGTTCAGTTCCCCCTCCCCAGCCCTCAACATTGCTATGTTCAATGACTTTGTAAAGGAGTGTAGGCCGGTTAACTCTTAGTACCTGTATCTCGAATCGATCATCGGTTGATTGATCTGTAATAAAAGTTCAGTACCACAGCATTACTGAAACGCCTGCTATGACTCCAATAGGTCAAAGGAACTATAAAATGCACTGTAGTTCAGGTTAAGGAAGATGAGGTATACCACCTCCATGGGAGAAAGAAGAAATAAAAATCATTTGAAGACCATCAATGATTTTATGCTGTGCCAATGAGGCCAAAGCTTGGCACACTGAGTAACGTCCAGTGTGTTGTAAATATATGTGAGCCATGCGTCACTTAAGTCTACTCAACTCAATTCCTTGAGCTAAGGGTTAAAGG
Organism: Carybdea cf. marsupialis auct. non (Linnaeus, 1758); assembly: GCA_010016065.2. NCBI lineage: Eukaryota > Metazoa > Cnidaria > Cubozoa > Carybdeida > Carybdeidae > Carybdea > Carybdea cf. marsupialis auct. non (Linnaeus, 1758). The sequence continues at coordinate 5,953 of JAAAKL020011354.1, read as the reverse complement.
CTTCGTTCAGGCCCTCTAACAGAAGATTGCTAATCCCTCGAATCCAAAGAGAGACCCCTAGTTTGTACTCTTTCATATGCTGGTTAGATCTATTGGGTTTATGATGAAAAATCTGAAACTTGAGTCTGAGATATCAGATGTCTTGGTGTCATCGGAGGCGTTTTTTACAGAAGCAATTTATCATCTACACTTTTGTCATTTATTTCCATCTACTTACATGACCATGTCTGATCCGCTGCGACGTATCTAGATCTTCAAAATCTTCACAGTCTATTTCTTTTTTATATACTAGCAAAAAAATGAGAAAATAAACAGATTTAAGTCAAATAAACTAACAACAGCAGCAGACGGTGATCAGAGTAAATTATCAGATATCACACATAATACCCTCAGGTGACTGATGTCACTGCAATAGCCAGTCTCGATACAAAACCCGCTCCTGACATACCTTTTAAATCCTTATGTACTTCCGTTGATAGGTCCTGTATTTTGGTATTGATCTCTTCAAGGGCGTCTTCTCGAGCTAATTCAGTATTAAAGAAAAATAGTAATAAGATTTAGTTAAAATTTGCTTGAGGAAATCGGCAAGAAGGCCACTGTAAGTTCTATTTAAGAAGCATGTGTCTGTTTTATAGAACTTAAGGTGAACTGAAATATTTCTCTTAATTGCTCTTTCTTGTTCTAATGTTATATTCAGGGATATTATATTGGCAATTAAAGCCGATATAGTTATTTTCGCTTTAAACTAAGACATTAAATAGCGTAGGGCAAACTACGCTCAGGCTATTGTGTACGTATTGTATCTCTCCACAGAGATTTCTATTAACTGTGGCTCTACTAAATCTATACCATACTAATTACAATTCTGTGTTAGATTATTTCTTTTTCTTTAAAAACAAAGAAAACACGCAACAAAATAATCTGTAGTTTTGGCATGATCGTGACGATTTTTAAGCACGTTGAATATGAATTTACTTTTCAAACTTTTTGAATCAATTTACGTAGGCACTTCAAAGACCTTATAAATACTGTTCTACTATAAATACAACAACTTCTATCGACTACAATTTTCTTGTGAAGAAGTTTTGCCTGTTACCACTAGCCGGGATCATGCTACGGTATGTTTAATGTAGAGGCCAAGTCCAACATAATAAATGAAAATTGTGATCAATATAACTAATATGTATATGCATAGCAAAAATGTTGATGAGCCTTTCAACCCCCACCCACTCCACAACACCATTGTCACACCACCTCATGGAAGATGGTCTTCCATCAACAGTTGGTGAAACCCTCTACTTCCGTTCTACGCTCAAGACATGGGAAGACGGCTTATGTCAAAATTGCCTTCCATACCTACCAAAGAGAGTCTACACTGCGTAAGGATAACTTGGATATAGTAACGCGCTTCTTGGCGAGCATCATAAGTTGGAGCTGCAACAATCCCTTTCATGAGGAAACAACAAAATAACCACGTGATGTGGGTTGTACCTTGATTATGGAAAGCGTCGGTCAGAACCATTTCATAAGTCAATTTAAGTTCTTCTGTTAGTGCTTCAATTTGTCTTATTTTCTCATGAAGGATGTCTACCTGAAAGAAAGTAAAAATAAACAGTAAATAATTTTTGAGGTTTGCAACATTATGATTGCTATGAGGTTTGAAATGAGTTACTTTGCTTTTAATCTCCGTAATTTGTGAGCTTGGTTGATTATTGCACACGGAATATCTCGGAGTAGATTTTGCTCCACGTCACCAGCGAAAGGTATTGGTATGATCAACCACAACATAGTGTTTAAAAACGCATCCATAACATCATACTAAGTCCATGTAGAAATGGAGAATAAACTATCTGGCATTAAATTTTCGAACCTTTTCGACTTGTAAAGTTTCCTTGGCTTTGTATTTTTGTTCGTTTCACGAGTATTTAAGATTTTGAAAACTCTACTCCCTTGTTGTTTAGACTCTTGGTCACAAATTTTAAAAAAGCATCCGCCCAACCCCCCTCACCAATTTGTATCCACCGTTTATTTGGCACAGAATTGTATGACACATCGTGCAAACGTGACTATAGTGAAATTGCAGTTGTGGTGCAGGTACTTTTCAGCAGCGCTCATTGCAAACCTTTTTCTTGGGATGGTAACTGGTAGTAACTGATGGATGGAATTTGACTTACCTTGACAAGAAATGTTTCCGTTCTGTTGTCAAAGGAGTGAATGGCTCCTCGATCATATTCAAAGTCATCATCTGCTTTCACATGGAGCTTGAATGGATTAAACGATTGTAAATTTCAATTTAAAACAGTAGACAGACAATAAATGATAGAGTGAGTGAGTGCTAGGGCTGGGCAACTGTTTCTGGTTTGGGCTTCTACATTCTAAGGCTCACCGCCATAAGATAACAATTATAAAAGATGAGATTTAGACTGCAGTCTGCAGACTGCAATACTAATAGTGCAAATAAGGGTTTGTCAAAATGACTCAGATGCGCTTTTGAAAGTTGCGGGGTCAAGCAGATTTAGGAAAATCAAGATAATGATCATGGAGCGTGTGGCCGTATGGTGTAAAAGAGTGCTTTGAAAGCCTCCGACCTCGGTTCGATTCCAGTGCAGGGAAGCTTTGCCAACTTTTTTTTACCATAGTCATGGGGCCCACCCAGTCCATGTGAGGGAAATTGGGGAGACGGAAACTTAAGAAGCCCGTCGGATGGAATGTACCTTCAAGCACATGTTTTAACGAGCAAATTTTTTCCTCGATGTAGCGTCATGAAATAAAATAATTATCAATTAATAATAACAAAAATGATCACAATACAGTGAGGAAAAAATCAGATCACTAATTCATGAAAAATACATTTGTCTTAAGGATTTAAATAACACCATATTTTAGAATAGGGAAAGAAACTAGCACCATTGGTGTAATATAACCTTACAACACCTTGATAAAGATTTATATGAGTATAGCCTTTTCTGTATTGGAGAGAAAGCGACAAACCTTCTAGTTGCCACCTGTCTAATACTTACTCAGGTACCGGACTACGAAGATTTTGCATATAACTACTATTCCAGTACTATTTGTTTCACACTAAATTGACGAACATAAACGTCCTAGCACTTTATAATTCGAAATAAACAGCAATAAGATGAATATAGGGATATGTCTATCTGGGGCAACTGATAACCTCAAACGATCAAATCAGCAAAGAAATTCACAGGAGAAAAATAGCTAAAAGGCAAATAATGGGAAAATATAACAAATTTCTCATCTAAATTGTAGTGAGGTATTATTATACATTAATAATAGAAGTATTTTACTCTCGTCACCTATTTTATGCCTCTTTTTTCGATTTCACTTTTGTTCTGAGGCTGGAATATGCTTTTCATTACGCTTTATTTTTGTGTCAAATACGAGCCTTGATATGCTTATAGACGGTAGGCCGCATGCCTCTAAAAAAAATTGCAGTGGTAATCGATTTCAGAGTTCAGTTCGTCCTTTGTATGCATCTAAATGTAACAGACATTGACTTGCCAACCACAATGAACATTAAACCTGCAGGTAGACTGTAGAAAACTGAAGTCATATCAAACAGCCGGAAGGTGTAGTTAAATGTGTCTCATTCACTATCAAGCGTAAAATATTTGGCATTGATTGCTACAAAAAAAGACAGTACCAAAAACCGCAATCCGATTTCCTCTAGATTAATAAAACTCAAAATGGCCAAGTTAAAAGCCACAAGATCAAAGAAAAACCAGTCACAAGACAAAAGAAACATAAAAGAGACCACATCTCTGACTACGATACCATGCTGATAATGAATACGTTTTTCTCAAAATTTTTAGGCCTTTACGGGGATGGGATGTTTGGCGACCAGTACAAAATGAAAGTAAGTGTCAAGAGACTTTAATAATCTCGTAATCAAATAAAGGAAGTACCTGAAGGACGCTATCAATCATAACAAAGACGAATAAGCATCAATTAAAATCCAACAAAAAGCTAAGGAGCAAGGAGGTTGGGCAAGGGAGAAGATGATGAAGGTGGGGAATGAGAAGAACATAGAGACGTGGTTGGAGGAACGAGACAAAGTATGATATATCGAATTTTCTGGTCTTGTTATGGCCAATGTATTACATTACACACCAAGTTAAGATGGAACATAGCTCTGGTTTTCGCAAAAGCCCATAGTTGTTATAATCGGCCAAGATATCGTGGCACGCGATGTTTCTCGATCTTGCTAAAGTGCTGGAAATAAATTTATCTTATCCCGAGAATAAAAGATAGTAGCTGTCATAATTTGCCACTAACTTTCCTACATTGCGAAATAGAGAGAGATATGCCAGGTTGAAAAAATTACACCATAAATCTTATAACTTCGATTTTAAGCGGCAGATAGTTTGATCACCCAAGCCCGTCGGCTCTCTTTTTGCAACTATCAAAAAAGGAGTCACAGTTTTGCTAACAAAGAGGAGTCGAGGAATAGCATTAAGAAAGCGATGACAAGGAGAGGCAAACAAATCGATCGTGTTTCTAAAAATGAAATATAACCTGTTGCGAGACTTATTAACTTATATTAAAATAAAGATTTGCATATGGATATAGTTATACTACATTTATTTATTTACGTCTAGGACTAACAATCGCATAAACAAACTTTTGTAGCCCTTTGTTTCGTGTTTACCAATATATCATCTGGAACTAGTTTGCAATGTCAATAAACGTTTGCGATGACCACCTCAGCAAGTGCTGATAATTGTCTCCGAGAGTTATCATCGCTTGTTTTGGGGAGAACCTAGCTGGTTCACATTAGCAGCTACGGTCAGGAACCTTCATCCCTCCATTTCCAATGTTTCTCTAAGATAAAGCTGCTTTTAGCACGACTGGATCATGCTATAAAGCGAAAGTGAAGCATGTAAATGAGAAGGTTCAACCACGGCTTCCCATTCTCACAAACCGTGTCGTTACTAAATAGCGAGCAAATCGTATCAGACCTTCTTCGAAATTAACATAATCGTTTCGTTGCAAAGTACTTACCTACTTATGGCAGCATCAAAAGTCACTTATCATAAGAACATTTGTGTTTGTAGCACAATTTCTAAGTACTGGTCCTAACCTCCACGTAGGCCTACTCATGATAAAGAAATCAAGTCATAACTGGAAATGTAGTTACTGCTATTTCGATATCAGAGAGAAAAGCAGTGATGCAACACTGCTTCGTTTAAATACTTGTAATGTTGTAGCAAATCCTGATTCTTCTTACCTGAAGGATGTCTTGAAAAGTTGCCAAGCGGTCCTTCATTTTGATATTGTTCTTATATTCAGCTTATGATCGTTTCTGCTGTAGTTAACAAGAACCAGTTGTTTTTTTCTGTATTTGTCCTTCAGCAATAGCCACCTGTTGTACAGTCAGAAGTTAAAAGTTCTCGGTTGGTGAGTCTAATCAAGAAAATCAAAGAGATGACAATAACCTTATAATAAGCAGTGGCAGATTGTTATTTCACCTGGGCATCGGGCACATCGTTCACGCCTGTGCTGGATGTGACTCAGTCGTGTACTTAAAGTCATTTACTCGTTTTCGACTGAAGTGATGGAGCTGATCAGGTTGGTGATTATGGTGCATTGCTATCTTCGCTTTCGTTTCATGACTAATACCCTTTTAAGTCTTTGTGTACCTTACTTTGCTCATACTATTATATAAAAAGGCTCTATGCGGAAACGTACAGCCTCCTCTTTCGTTAAGTACTTTCTCTCTGACGAGACGTCTACTATTACAGTGCCGTAACCACGAAATTATTATTGGGGGGGCTAAACCGGGCTTTCCATTTCCCGTGGGCGTGGCCGAGAAAGTATGGTTTGCCTATGCAATGCTTTAAAATTGCCTTGTACTTAAGACCGGGATAACATAGTAGACTTCTCAATATATCAAGCAGAACATATTCTTACGCTCTAAGGCAACTGACGG
>JAAAKL020011353.1:0-13720 GCA_010016065.2 Carybdea cf. marsupialis auct. non (Linnaeus, 1758) | reverse complement strand
AAAGTTCAGCTTGACGGTGAGTATAACCATGTTTCGTTTTACAGCAGGAAAGATACAAAATTTATTTAGTTAACGATCCTCCCTTTCTGAGATTATTAAAACCTTTGAGTATCCTGCTGTTTGTTTCTGTGCAGATCTTTCGATTTGCGAAGCTTTCGTCTTGTTTCATCATCTCCCTCGTGAACATTGCCTCGATATCAGAATGAGAAAATAAAGCCATACAAACTATGGAACACTTTCCGGACCGGTTCTCGAAACGTATTTTTTTACAATCGTTGTATGAAGAAAAGGGAATTTAATATCGATTTTTATTCCGTAAATTATTACGTCGGCACTTAAATCTGAAAATTTGGAACCTACTATGGTACAGTGATCATTCTTGCAGCATTTCGTACACACTAACAGCGAGGAAAGATGGAAGAGCAGTCAGAACTATCAAAGAACATGAGTAAAGTTCAGCTTGACGGTGAGTATAACCATGTTTCGTTTTACAGCAGGAAAGATATAAAATTTATTTAGTTAACGCTGTTATCGATGTCTGATACTAGGGTTTGGTCTTTCAATTCTGGGCATGTCACTATTCATACAATAGTCAAATCAAACCATCTGATTATTTCATCACTGAATAACGACAGTAAATAATTGACAGTAGTTAAATGAATGTCTGGTGATGCTTATTACCGAATCAACACACAACAACATACATTCTGCGTGAGCGAGGACATCTACGAAATGACTTGTCTTTCTATCCTCATCGATTGCAAGCGAGGCAATAGGCTACTTGATCCTGTAACTATTATTATTACAAGAATTTTTGCTCTGCTAATATTGATTGTGCTGAGACTTGACGGGCATAAATAATCCTTGACAGTGGTAACGTTGAGTTATACTGATTAGTTACAAAGGGATGGAGATTTGTTGTACCCCTTTTTCATTGAATGTGTAATACCATTAATAATGGTTTTACCTATGTAGCTCCAAAGCCCTTTGGCCAGATGTACACTGCTGTCTGGTATGCAAACGTTATGATTAGCTGTTGAAGGAGAAGACGTTTGAGATATTGCATCACATTGCTTCAGCTTTTTCATCACAACGAAGTACTTTTACAAAGAGTAGGCCTACTGGTAAATATTGCAAGGAGGTCTCGAGAATAGAATGGGGTTTTAAAATCCAACCATAGATCAGTTTTAAACCACGACACGTTATTTAGCTTTATATAAGTGTCACATAAGTTATTACTCATAGAAAATAGTCCTAAAATATTGATAGTCATTTTATTGTTTAAACAAAAATGTATTCCAGAAACAATGTACTGTCACCTTAAAACTTTCCATTTTAAAGCAGTTTTCTCCACAAGATATACACAAGAAAAGATTCTACAAATTGCTTGTTCTGATTAAGTCTTCCAAGTACAAGATATCTGTAGCCATGTCTGTTATCTTTATGAGTGTCAAAAGATGGCGTCTGTCATGTATGTTGCACCAGACACCACTAATGTGAGTGTTAATACATTCCCCTTGATATAATTTTAGCAATGAAGTTGTTACTTATTTCACTGGGAAGCTCAATGAGATATTTTCAGACAGTTGACAGAGTAGTCCAAAATTTCAGAGGAAAAGAATGTGCATATATATGTTTCTAGAGCAGCCATTGTCTAGTGTATAAGTTCCTCAGATCTAGAGGTTCTAGAGGGTCAGGGTTCAATTCCTGGAAGGACCATTGGCAACATCAGGAAGGGCATCTGATATTAATGTGCTCTATGCTCCATTAACAATTCCCATGAATATGGGCACTGTCAAACCCCATGAATGGGAATAAAAACGTTAAACAAAGAAAAAACCCACCTCCCCCCCCAAAAAACCCCTATTTAACATGGCCATGAGCATTAATAGTTGTCAAAGTGCATTTGGTATAGCACTGCTCTTTATTGACATTAAATGTTAGTAGTTTTACAATGTTCATAATGGCTTTTGATCACTTCTAGCTACATAAGGAATGTTATGTTGTTTTAAATGTATTATGGTCAACTGCACTTTTTATATACTTAGCACTTAAAACTGGTTTAGTAATACCAACTGTTAGGTCATACCCAGTGGTAGCCAAGTCATTTTCTGTGAAACAAGCAAAGGCTACTGCACGTTGGTGATGCCAAGGTTTACCTTCCTCCCCTTTTAGGTTAAATGTGATCATGCCATGAGATCTGTAATCAAGGAGATTTGCAGTGTTTATCACCAAGGATACTTGTACAGAAAGTTTGCAGTAATATGTAGAGGTTCTAGAAGATTAATTGGTAGTAGAAATGACGATTTAGAATGTGGGAGAAAGCCATTGGCACAGATCTGTTCTCCAATTTTTTTCAAATCAGTTAAAAGACCATTGAACTTTCAAAGAAACTGCCCATTTAGAATGGCAGGTCAATCCTTCACTACAGTAATACCAGGTTAGGCATTCTTGCTTTATTTTGTATTCACTTTGATATGTAAAGCCGAGAAGTCTTCTAAGTAATTTATGCTACACAAGGTGTTATTTTAGTTAGCAAGTTACTTTCTTATTTATATGATAGCTTACTTACTTACCTACTTACTTCTGTGACCATGAAGTTTTAGTGCTGTGGCATGCTCCAGCTACCGGGGTAGCCAGTACTAAACGACTCATGAAGTGGTCATGATAGATCATAATCTCCGATGAAGTGTTTTAGATTTCACCCTGTTAGGTCCAGTGAAGTTTCTGCAGTGGGAGATTAGAAACTTTGATGTAGAGAAATGGTAAATATATTGCATCCAAAGTATTTACACAAATGCCAGGAGTACAGTGCACATTGGTGAACAATAAAGTGAGGGTTTCATCTATTATTTTTGGGTGCACCTAGGCTCCTTTTTGAGCCCCTTGCATCTCATCCTTTTGCTGAAGAAGTTTTCCTAAACATTTTACACAATGGTTCTTTGGGAGCTTTTTTGTGTAAATGACCTGGTGATGACTGTAGAGACACTGGAGGAGTGTATTGACAAGCTGCAGGCCTGAAAGACTGGATAACAGGAGATCGAGGGACTGAGAAGATAAAATACAATCTAACCATTATCTGTGGTCAGTATCTTAAGGCTCAATACATTTCTGTCATTTGTCTTCAGAAGTGATTTGCTGGTCAACTCAATCGAGTGCATTCAGTGCAAGCTGTGGTTACACAAGAACTACAGTGTTGTTGTGGGAATGCTAATAGTGGACCATAACTACAATGTCTTAGTTTTCATGGAATAGCCCATCTAGTTTCTGGCAGGCCAACTATCCTAGTAAACATAGATGGTTGTCTGTAGGGTTTTGACCCCAGCTGTAACTACCCAGCTATTTTGCTGTTTAACAACTAAGCACATCCAAAGGGTTTCTAACAGTAGGAAAATTCAAGAGCCTATTGCCAAACCTTACCTCAAAGCATAGTGGCTGTGCCTGACAACAGAAGTTTGTGAGGTCAAAGAGGATGTGTGTGGAAAGACTTAGTAGACTACAACCTGGCTGTTGCTGGCCTGCAATATTAAATAGTGTAGCCAACTGGGACGCTTCACTAAACTATGATCTCAATGGGGATTAAGTTGCAGTAACAAGCACAGGGTTGTCATTCAGTTTACAATTTTTCCCCATTGAAATAGAGAAGGAAAAACTCAATTTTTGATGCAACTATTTTAATTTTCAAAGTGTCTTGTTATCACTGTATGATGACTGTCAGATATTTGAATATATGTAACTTACCCCATAGTTCAACTAGTACTTGAATTGTTATTATCCTCTTCACTTATAGAACAAAAGGCACCAATATATACATCAGAGAAGTCTGGTAATGATGAAACTGGCGATGGAAGTCAGGAAAAGCCATTTAAGACAGTCATCAGGGCCATGAATCATGCTGAAGTAGAGCCCTTTCCTTCAATAATGGTGGATGCCAAAGATGGAGAAGGGGTATGCAACTGTTGCTACTGTTATGTATGAACACTGCATTGATTCAAGAGAAAACCAGGAGTGAAGATCCCAAGGAATATTTTAGTGGAGGGTTGACCACTGCAGTTTTAAAACATATATTTTAATTCTATCAGCTTCAAAGTTGCCAGGCAAATTAAGTTGACATAGAATAATAGCTTTGTGGTGACAATGCAAGTTCTGATGTATAAAAGGTAGCTGATGTGAGGTTCCTTGTCATTGTTAAGATACCAATCTCTTTAAACTGAATACTTCATTACAGTTAACCCAGATATTATGAATTGCAATTTGATCCATGTGTTAATCTTTGTGTGAGCTTGATAGAATTTTTTTTCAAACAAGTATTCTTAAACAGAGCTTTGGCAGTCCAATGTTAATGATGACACAACATATGTTAGTGCCCATTTTCAGTCAGAAGGTATCATACATGAATGACAGGTTTGATGTATTCACTCATAACATCATCTTCAGCAAAATAATGATTTTGATGAAAAAAAATTATCTTTGAGAACAAGAATATTGTTAGAGTCCTTAGACTGTCATAATGTATGGATTAAGAAAAGTTCATGAAAAGTATGGCACATGAACCAAAGGTATTCCACTGTCATTATTTTCCACCCAGTAAATTAGCTATAGTATTAAAGTCAACATACATAAAATATGTTTTTTAACCCTGGTCCAGTTCAAGACCAAAGCCACTACTAGGAAAGTGGCTACTTTCCCCCTTCAGATGACAATCTATTCATGGATGAAGTACCCTCTATGTTCTATCTCTTGAAGCATAGTTTTCCCACTTTACAAAAACAGATGACACCGCACAGTAACTCCAGGATCATGACAATTAAGCTCAGGGTCTGTTTCAACTCATGTCCCTTGGGTGGTGAGTCTGACACTCTACCACCGTATCACTTCTGTGTCAAAGGTGGGATTGGTTCATGCACAGTACTGTTTATTTACTATATTGCTTAAAGGGGGGACCTAATGACAAGGGAATAAGGGGGTACTAAAATAGTTAGGGACCACTTTTATAGGAGAGAGCTTTGAAATATGCTAAAGACAATAAAGGCAGGGCAGGTGGTGAACTGTTCTGTTGCCACATAGACCTCATCCAAGAATCAATATTCTGAGACATTTCAGACTGTGATATGTTAACTGCATTGTAGCTATTTAAGGATTTGCTGAGATTCCATTTGAACTTTAATAAAATGCTATCATTAGCATGCTTATTTCCAGGCCGGTTGTACATTTATAATTTTTTGTGATACCAGAGTTCAAGTGCACCTGGGCAGGATTTGTATGCCCCCCTGCATGTAATTGGGAGAAAACAAAGAATGGTATCAATGATCTCTTGAAGCTTGTAAAATGTCAAGAAGTGACTATATTGTAAAAGGTGATGGATGAGGTTGGATTTAAACCGACAATTTTGGAGTCACTAGCCTGCTGCTTTATAGACTGAGCTACCCATCTGTGAGGGAAGCAGATCGATTGCAGGGTAGGGTCCACCTCCTTTAGATTACATGAATTTAGTAGAGTTGCCCAACTGTAACATGTAAATGTGTTTATAATTGTCCACCAACTATCCCATCCACTATTTAAATATTACTGTTGTATTCACATGTGAGAGAATGCTACTTTACTTAAGGATTTCACAACAGAAGAGAATAGATTTCCACTAGACACCTGAATTCTACATGCGTCTGTATTCTTATACTCATTATCACTAGACCGTGACTACCTTTCGCTTACAAAAGTCATCTATTCTATTTACAAATTGTGTAAGCTATCATCTTACAGAAATATACTAATTTGTTGTTGTTTCTAGCCGTATTTAATGTGGACTTTGACTATTTTATAATCCCAAGTCCAAAGGTTAAAAAATTATGACATTACGTGATAATAGGACACTATTGTGTCAATCTTGATTGCCTTTGTAATAATACATATCAATTACTAATTTTGGTCAAACAATAGGGAACTTATTATAGAAGTTATTATGGAACCACATTTCATACATATAAAAGTCATTCATGATCCAGTAATAAGTCCCATGAACATGAGCATTGGTCAAATCCCTTGAGGGAAAAGACTTAAATTAGAGGGAAAAAATAGAAAAGCAGCTGTTTTTGGTATCTGGGGCCATTTATTACCAAGTGCCATGAAGATCACCAAAGAACAGTTATCAGGGTAGAATTACCTTTAGGCCTGAGCTGTAAGATGTTTCATACTTGTAGTAATTGTTGATGATTTCATTGAGAGGTTTTGTACATAATTATTGTGGCTGTTACTTGCACGTGCTTTAACCTGTTTAACAGCAATTCACACAAATAGCAAAAGCACAACTGAAGAAAGTGACAAAGATCTGGTCAGCAGAGAAAAGAAAAGCAGAGGATCGTAAAGCAAAAGAGGTATAGTGATTGAGTGATTATCTATAGATTAGTAGACTGTTTGTCACTATTGATAGGCACATCTTTTGCAGATTTTAGATACTGCCTTTACTTGCCATAAATTGTGAACTTTTCCCATGCTGTCAGGTTATGTCAAGGTCATTTTACTGATTCATCTACTTGAACAAGAAAGCTACTTGTTATTTATTGCATGCTTCATTAGCTCTGTCTCCAGCCATCTCTTCTCATCACATTATCCACCTTTTACACATACACTTTAAGTCTCCAGCCTTATGTAACTAATTACCCCACTTCAAATTCCATATAAAATTTCCATTAAATTATAGCATCTTTTACTACATTGGTTTATATTGTTTGTAGGAATTATCATACTATTTATTACAATTATCATACTTAGTTTCAATTTTGAATATTTTCCAGTGTCTATGAAATTATGAATCATTGTCAGGTTTTGTTTGGCAAATTCTGTTGCTTTAAGAGTTAGAAATAATCACACAGAATGTAAAGTTTTTAATTGCTGCATTTGTCCTGGCATTCTGCAACAAGGGAGTGACTTTGTTAAAACAGAATCAGCATTACATATGTAACCCATGTACATTCCCCATGGTCATGTACCTACCCCACTTTACTCAATTACCCCTATAATCGTGACTGTACCCACAGTACAACAATAGTTTTCACACTTATTGTGATTGACTAGTTTTGGCATCAGTAAACTTACTTTCTTACATTTTACAACTATTGTTCTCAACAAACATCCTGTTCAACTGTACACACTAGTTTCGCACATATGTTCTATACCTTTGTGCACAGTTTTGCTATAGGCATTGTACTCAACTTTCCCTAGCATTCCCCCTAATTTGGTATTTTGTATCTTGCCTTCTGCACATCACAGTAGGATCATTTGTAGCTATTTTTGAATACACTGTTAAAATTGTGTATCTCTTACCCTATTTGGCAATCTGTTATTGTACTTTATTTTTATATATATACAGTCTACCACAACATAGTTCCTCAGTAAGTGATAGCCTTCCAGCTGATCTAGCCAAGAACACAAGAGTCATTTTTGTCATCCGCATCATTGTGATACATATCACTGCTGCTAAGCGTCATTTTGCTTCAATTGTAAGGAATGATTATAATCAATTATCAATGATTGGTAATGGTTCATACAAAAGAACAATCATAAAGCCTCATTTATTTCTACAATCTTATCATGAACATAATCAGTTGATCCATGATTGAAACTGTGGAATTAAGCTCAACTGCTACTATAGCCATCTTGCTCACACATATACTATAAAATGTGGTCTAATGCTGATGACAGTTATGTCATTGATGAGAAAGGTATTTAGAAAGGTATGTATATCTCAGGGGTAGGTCAATGACCCAAGTATGGAGATGAAAGCTTATTTTCTGAATGGTGCAATAAAACCAAGAGAAAATGACATCAGGATAATGTGGGGTGCTTGGGTGCCATAATACGTATCAATTGATCTGAACTCCTATACAATTTTCATATTGTAAAACAAAATTGAGATAACATGAGCCCCATTCTTTTAACTTAGTGTCATGTGCTTTTCCTAACTGAGCCCCTAAGTGAAGTACAGATACCTTCACTGCAGCATTTTTATGCTGCCACTGATGATTAATAGTAGCTTGTCCATCAATTCAGTAGTCTTAGCTTTTACAAGGTATGCACAAAGAAGGATCCATAGAATGTTGACCAGTTTTGGGGCTAATAATGAATAGGCCTACAAGCACAAATTGGAACTCCTTAAGGTAAAACAGCAGGGACACTGTTCACAGAGAAATGCTGGCTTGACTTCCATTCAAACGTACTTATTTGTTCAAAAAGTAGATGGGAGAGGGAGATTAATTTGATATCTAGCTGTCTATAGGATAAACTATAGGATTGCCTTCCTATCCTTGGTAATATGGGCAGTACATAGTTACTTCTCAGTTTTAAAACTGTTTTAAGATTGTTATGAAGATATTTGGATAGATAAGTCATTTCTTTAGTGGCAGGTATTCAGAGACCTTTCAAGCATTCAGTCATTTTCCATGCTGAAGAAAAATGCTTGCTAGCTGATCTAGAGGCCCCAAGTAGCTTAATGGCCACAAATGCAAGATGTACCAAAATTAACTTTATCAAGGGTATTTATTTTATTTCCATAGAAAACCAGCAGTTGCCTTTACTTATAGCTTAACTTTTGCATTTAACTTCACATACTGCAAGCACTTTATGATTGGGACTTTCTTGACAATATTTCGTTTACTGAGTGCCTTCTATTTTCCAATGATTTCTACCCTGCTTGGGCAACTTTGCTTTTTCTTATTGTTATATTGTTGTTTAAAGGGGTTTGATGTTTATTTGTTTTTTTATTAACATGTCTGGCCACATCTCCCATTTTGAATCCATTTCAATGTTAATGCTACTCATCATATTCACTGATTGTTGGTGTAGTTTCATTTCAACCTGTGTTTTGATCTGCAAAGGAACATCGAGCCTCTTTACAGGTGAAAGAAGAGCCAAGGATGATGAAGCATTTGAAGCTCTTGGTAGTACTGATGAGCTGACATCTACCGTTGGGTAGGTCATCACTCTCTATTGCTTAGTTTGATAGGTGGCATTACAGTAGTGGAGAGGATGCTTTGTTTTGTCAATGAAGATCGATGTACATTCAGTACCTCAGCTTTTCATAAACTGTTATTGCTCAATGCTAGAAAGAGACACAGGATTTTGTACACTTGAGTATTTTAGAGCTATCAAATGAAAAGGGGCGTACGCCGATAATTGAGGAGCATGATAACAACGTATGGACGTAAGGAGGCCTTCCTGTTGTATTGTTTTAGCAGCACATAGGAATAAAACATATAAATTCGCCTATTGTTGGAAGTCGTAATTGGAAGGATTATGTTTTAACATTTTTGAAAGGAATACCTGTTCAAGGATCTTTCTGGTGAATTTTACTATACGAATTATTTTTATTTATGTAAAAAGACTTATTTTTGTTAAAAGTCTACCGTGTTCCGGTATGTTTTGGGTTCATATGGGTTCATATTACGTTACATTTGTCAATACTTGACTTCATAATGTCGTTCAAGTCTTCTATTTCAAATATACTGGCTTGTCCCTTGTCGGTAGTATTAAGGTATTTGATGTACGATCAACTTTCTTGTGGAAGGGGTTGTACCCATCTCAGACAAAATAAGCTGGATTTAGAAAATCGCTTGCACTCTTACAGAAATCCCTTGAAATCTCATTAAGACATCTACTGAAAATCCCTAAATTTTTCTATCCCTGAATTTTTGTCAGACGAACCCAAGAAAATCCTCTAGTGTTTTTCTTCAGTTCACAAAGGCCACCCTCTTTTAACATGGGTATTTTCTTCGGGTTTACATTACGATTAAGCTGTGTTGACTATTACGATGGCCAATGCAGTGTAATTTTCAGGGCAGCATGACCGAAGGAAAGAAAACTTCCCTTCCCGTGTCCCTGATGTCCCAGAATAAGTGTTTTTTGCCCCTGATGTAGGATCACAGCTCATTTCAGTGAATTTATAGAAGATGCCTTATGTTAAAGCAACATTTAATGGTAGAGACAAAATATTCAAACTTTAGTTGTGACATTCTAGTTTCACTCTTTTCCTGTTAGACTTGCAAGAGAATTCTGTCGTGACGAAGGGCTGACAGATGTAACTGAAAAATTAGAGTTGGTAAGCAGGTAGCTATTTATTGCACAGTTTGATATCTTTAAATGTTGGATGCCTAAATTCAATTAGATCATCAATATCGTCAATCTGTTACAAAACATATTTACTAAGAGCGCATCCCGGAAAGCAGATAATACTTACTTGCCCTTTTTTTCTTGTAAAGCCAGATTCTATTAAATCACAATGGAGTGTTAAATTGTGATGAATACTTTGGTAAGAATTTTTAAGGCGACAGTGTAGTTGGTGTCAGAACGAGGTAGTCCTTCTTATTCATGAGGGGGCGTAAATTTCCTTTTCGTTATTTTTTTATGAGCCTCAGATTTTAAATCCAGTTTCAACAACGTTGCTCTCGTTTTAAGATGTAATTTTTGATTATTTGGCTTTTGATTCATAGCCGAAGCTTTTAAGACAAATTTACCTGTTATTTTTAATGAAGTAAAAATGGAGCGAAACTCGTGTGATTGTTTTACTGAACTTAATGGACGGCCAAGATGATAAGATCTTTTTTGAACAATACTAAAACAGCGACTAACTGACATTTTTTAAGAATTTGGAGAGGCACAACAGCTGTAAAGGTTGAATCATGTTCAACTTTTCCGGCTTTTATGAGTCATGATCAGCTATAATCACAGCCGTGGCGAGGGCAAGTTTAAAAAAGATATTTTAAGCAATAGACTAGATACTTCTATGGATGATATTACATGTAATACATGAATATCCGTACACAAGATGTGAAGTTCATGGTTTTATCGTAGTGTCTGATCTGTGGACTTAAAAACATTCAAGAGGCAATCACAAACTCACGTTTTGCGTTTAGATACCCACCTCTAGTATTCTAGGATAGGAACAACTGAAAGCGGGCCCGTAGGCCGAACAAAAGATTTAGGGGGGACCTTCACATATCACTTATTAAGAGGAACTAATGTATTATCATTCTCAACACCAGAAAAGATCAAGACAAGCCATATCCTAATAAGTGTTTTCTGCAATCTTTTTAAATTTCTAATAAACACCAGAATATTTTAAAGAAGTATCTAAATACGTAAATCTACACGCCTGGAATTCTTGTATTTAAAACAATGATTGATAAATTCTTTCAAAATATGATCTGTATTTGTATATTGTACAAGGCCCTTTCCTTTCCCTTAATCCGTAATCAAAAGTCCCAGCCATGTGCTTATATCTTAAACCAGAAAACTCTTCTGGTACAAGTAGAGTCACTGTTAACATTCCACTTAAAACGTCGCTGTTTTGAGCAGGGATACCGCTGTGTAAGTCTATCTGCGTAATAGGAGTGTGATGCAGTTTTCCAGTCATTGAGCTTCTATGTTGCCTAGTTTCGAGAAGATCCTCAACTTTAGAATTTACGGGTATCACATTTCTTCCCCTCATCATTCCCGTCAAGGTAGAATCAAAAGGGTTAATGTGACTGTGGCCTACAATTAGGCGACTGTGAGTTTTAGTCGCTTTAATAACTGCATTTGCCGAAATGTTTTTCCCTTCGGTACCTTAATTTGTAGAATTTTTAAGAAGTATTAAGATCTGTCTAAAGTCTAAATATCGTGAAACTGTAGGGTTCGTACGTAAATGAGAACAGAGTTTTTAAGGCCTTGAACTTTATTGGGAGACTAGTCCCTTGTATGAAGACTTGTGCTGCACCCTGACCATATTAATCCAGTTTAACACAATCAAGCTGCGTTCACACCAAAGCTAAAAACGGTTTTGAGTAAGGTTTCAAAGTTCAAGTCGGTTCAGACCGAGGAAGATTTTTATAACCGATTTTAAAACTGTTTTCAAAACCGTTTTGGCCAAAACAGTTAAGGAGTAGATTTCAAAACCGTTTGAAGACAGAGAACCGATTTTGCATAAATTAAAAACTTGGACATTGAGGCCTTCTGTTTAAGACATTTTCAGAAATTCAGAAATGGCATGAATACTTGCCTTTTACGTCATTGCGCAGAGGAGGTAAATAAATTGCACAGCGGAGGCAAGTAAACTGCACCACTTCCCCCCTAAAATTAGAAATAAAACTTCGGAAATTCTTTCTTTCCATTTTATTCACGTAGGAAACTAAGCTTAGAGAGCCGTGATATAATTCAATTTGAAAAAATGGCATTGAGTAGTTAACAATGGTCTGAACCGTTCTTAGGACCGTTCTCAAGCTCCTTTTGCTTTAAAATGGTTTTGAGTAAAACGGTGTTGAGAACCGATTTTGGTGTGAACGCAGCTTCAGATTGTGCATCAGATGTCAATAGCTTTAGAATCAGCAGCGATTGGTACATAACATCTCTCTCCTCTTTGGAAACAATGTCTTATGACAATGTTTGTATGGCTTGTCTATGAATGTAATGTCTGGTTCAAATGTGATCCTAGTAAATAATTTGGTCACATAGTCATCTAAAGAATGAAATCTAAATTGTGCAAGAGTTGATGGACACAATTCGTGCCATAACAGTTATGGATTAAGAAAATTATAAATATCATCAGCACCATTTGGAAGATTAGATGATGAAATTTTGATGACTACATGTAATCTGTGAAGAATGGAAAAGTGAAATAGTGTCCAGTATCTGTAATTGCTTAGAAAGGAAATCCAACATGACAAAGTATCTAATAATGAAGAGTTTTTCTTGGTCATTCTGGTCCTGATAAAGGTGAATTTTAAGGGCATGGTTAAGATTTGATGGAGAAGGAACTATGATGATTAGTTCGAGAGCTGCTGTGGCACTTTGAGCTTGGAAGGGAATCCAATTTCGAAATACGGCTTCAATCGGACTGTTAGTTTCTTGAAATGATACTAAAGAGAGCACGTTTTGTGGAAGAAGACCATTATGAAGACTTAAGTTTAGTACACAGACGTTTTATAATATGGCCCTCTTTGGAATAAGCTACAGTCAATTTTAAAGTCATCGTTTTAGGAAAAAGAGAAGAAATGAGGGCAATAAGGTCATCTTTAGTCGTTTAGAAGGGATCAGGGAAGCCTTAGTGCACAGGCAAAGGACACAAAGCATCTGCAATGTTATGAACACTAGGTAGATTTGAAATCGTAAGCAAATGAAGAGTTCATCTCTTAGTGCATGTAAGCGGTTGTCTCCCTGGAGTGGAAATCCAGTGAAATTCAGTTAAAGTAAAACGTTTACATTTCTTGACAAAGGCGAGCGCTTCTCTCTCAGTCTGCAAGTAATGTAGCTCTGCACTGTTTACAGGCAATTGGAACACACCATCTTTTCTGTGTTGTTAAGAATCACTTCCTATCCAATAAGATTTGAAACCATGAGCACCATCAGCTGTCCTAGAAAGTGTCTAGAAAAATTGCTATTGAGCCAGAGACAATATCCAGGTTGTTTTGTCATACCATGGACGTATGTCCATCGCTATGTATGTATGTATGTATGTATGTATGGATGTATGTATGTATGTATGTATGTACCCAACCTGCAGACAGAAGTGTTTCGCCCTTTGTGGGCTCATCAGTGCAGAACAGAGCGTTGAGACTGAATCCTAGCTATGTAAGTAGCAAAGCTGCTACAAAGCAATTTAAAGAATTCATATGGTGCCATACCAGAGTGCTCAAACTGCGCAAGCACAGTGAGCAATGCATAAAGCAACAGCAATGGTACCGTCTCAAGCAGA
>JAAAKL020011352.1:0-13721 GCA_010016065.2 Carybdea cf. marsupialis auct. non (Linnaeus, 1758) | reverse complement strand
AATATTTCATATTGTTGTGGCCACGCCCTTTTTTCTGCTGCATGCGTATTAAATTCAGTGACGGCACGTCCCTGATATATATGTATGTTTAGGTTTGCTACTTATAGTTTCACGCTCTTTGCAGTCTTCAGCTGAATTATTCTAGTCCGTGTAAATGAGATAGTTGCATCATCGTATAATTGATCCTTCGAATAAGGTCTTTTTCTTTTGTCTTTCTAGTATCTACGCAATGTGCTTTTTGAGTATATGATGGGAAGACAAAAAAAGGTTTGTTTAATGTAAATGTTGGCTTTATTCAATTACAGTATTCATTTTATTCCTGTATGAAATAGATCAACCTTGTCGGGAAACTAGAAAAGCCCTTCAAATGGATGGCATCACTATAAAGACCAGTCGTAGAAAAAGAGGATGAAAAACTGTTGGAGGTGTCTGTTGTAGCAATAATACTTAGTATGTTTCATTAAGTGAATGCAGGTTCTGTTCGGCCGGAGGACCTGTTTTCAAGGTATTCAAGAGATGACTAGAGATTCAGGACTCAGTATTAATGGTATATTGATATGTGGAAGGTAGAAGAACTAAATAGTGGGATATAGACAATAATACCTTCGGTTGCCTAGTGATTTATGAAGGGGTTTGGAATTGCTGAACAATTTTTATGCACCAGAATCTACCAAATGATGTTGAGTTCTTGCCTGCCCCATTTACATAGGGGTTGATTATGTATCAAATTGACTACCCGTTATGCTTGTATTATCAGGTATGGATTATTACATCTTTCTGTTTTACTTCAGCAACTTTCAAAAGTCTTGGCAGCCATTGTTCACTTTAGCCCCTCTCAAGTTCAACAGATCATCGAGAAGGAAGAGCACGTGGATTCCGCCGCCGTACGTATTTATGGCATTATTTTTTGCCTATTTCATACCTGATATGTTGTCATCTGTTGATTTACTGGTGTAAGTTTAACATTTGTGCAAGCAACAGTTTTCGCACAATCTGCCGCGTTACTTCTTGTAGTTTGTACTGTTTATGTGTCTTGTCTCTTTGAAGGAACTGTCATTTTTACTGTTACCTGATTCACATATGCAGCAGCTTTAAATCTTCTTAGTTTCATGATGACAGTTCAGTAAAAGAGTCTTGCCCGAGTGTTTTAATGGTAAGAATCTTTTGGGTCCAAGTTGTTCCTTTTCTTTTGCCCAAAACCTGACTTACTGGGTCTTACATATGAAAAAACATTACTTTAACATAGGCTGTCTGAAGAGAAATAAGATTTGCAGCACCGGATTATTCAATTTGGGTGCTTTATGAGAATACATCGATCTGTAATATATCAAATGTCTTTGAGGTTTGTCTAAAAATGCTCTCGAAGTCTTATATTTACAGATTGTTTTTGGCACTTTGAATTCTGATAATTATAGAGAATCATGATAGGTTCCAGCGTCAATCAATGGTTCCGTACAGTTGAAAAAAGTCACACTTTGAAACTTGAATAAAATAAAACTAAGATTGATGGTGCACAGAAGAAGTTACAGGAAGAGTGAATATAACAAATGGTTAGGATAAGGACATGACATATGTTGGTGTTCAAATGTCTGCTGCTTAAGCCAAGAGGGAGGAGGCAGGCATTAGGTGATAGTTCTGTGACATTATTGGCAGCGCAACCAGCCCTCCCCCAGCCCTCTCCCAACGTCTTAGCTATATTGATACTGGAATATCCAGACTGTATTCTGATGATTATTTACGTCTTGCCATCACCACAATGCCGTATATTTGCTTCCAAAAATTATTCTGATTCTTAGACACGTATTTTAGGTAATTTCTGTCGGCCTAAGACAAACATTTAAACTACTAACGCTTGTGGGAAAGCTGTTGTACTAAACAAGGTAAGATAAACAGGTTAAGATAAACAAGTTAAGATAAACAAGTTAAGATAACTAGTTAAGATAAACAGGTTAAGATAATTAGTTAAGATAAACAGGTTAAGATAAACAAGTTAAGATAAACAGGTTAAGATAACTAGTTAAGATAAGCAGGTTAAGGTAAACAAGTTAAGATAAACAGGTTAAGATAACTAGGTAAGATAAACAAGTTAAGATAAACAAGTTAAGATACACAGGTTAAGATAGCTAGTTAAGATAAATAGGTTAAGATAACTAGTTAAGATAAACAGGTTAAGATAAACAAGTTAAGATAAACATCGTCATAAAATTATTTAAATGTAAACGGATATGTATGAAATCAGTCATAAGTGTGATGACGTTATTTTCCCATTTCAGCCTGGATTGTTCGGATAGTTTGGATGGGCAAAGCATTGTATACCTCGCACTTGGAGTAAGTATGAATCAAGTGTGTTGTTAAAAGATTGCTATATTTGCAGCGGTGAAAGCAATCGTTGTTGTTTATTTTGATATGTTTTAATCATAATTATCCCTTGTACATTACAATCGTCTTCATAATTAGAATCATCGCAGTGAAATTACATGCTTCTTCTGTGCTATAAACAAACATTTAAATCCTTTTTCATAACAAATTGCAAATATCATATTTTTGTACTTTTAAGCAAGCATTTGATTATTTTACAGTACGGCAAAAGGGCTTTGCTAATGCCAGTTAGCCATCAAAGAGATATTCTCTGTACAGTAAATGGCATTCTAATACGTCAAGTATGATCACTTAAGGTTGAAAACACATAATGAAAAAGACAATTACAATATGAATGTAAGCATTTGAACTGAAACATGAGAATGTAAATGCCAAATGAGTATATCGTGCTCATTTAAAACACACTTGGTAAAACAAGGGCGTGGTAATTAGCTTGAGCTAAACCAGTCGCGAGACGTCTCTTTTCCGTAATTTTTCCGACCTCAAAAGAATTTTATATAATGGAAAGGTGCAAAAGTTTATTAGAAAAGTAGCGGCAGTGTGTTCCTTTACGATAAAACTGCAATTTTGTAACGTTTTAGTTTCCTGGCTTCCACTGTATCCGACATACCATCAGGTCTGAAAGATGGGCCACAAGGGCTCTTATATGAACGTATATGTCAAGACCCCGCCTAGAAACGGATACAGTTTTACGCTGTTGTTTTATTTGCGAGTCATTAGCTTGCTTAAGATCCATGCTCACGTTTTTCTGATATGCCTATCATGTCTAACGAATCTTTGACCTTGTTTCATTTGCTAGGTTTCCATTGGAAAATCCAAAGTTCTCTTGCTGTAAATAATTATTTTTGTACCAATGGATACTAAAGCAAACTGGAAAAGAATACATTCTCTTTCTGCACATGCACCTTATTGTTGGCAGAAATCCACAATGAATCACTTTCCACACGAAATGGAAGGCGGGAGAAATGTACTGCTTTGATATGAATCACCTGATGATAATTCATTGTTTGAGATCAATGATAGCGATTAGGGGGTGCAGGGGTTGAGAGTGGATGACAGATTTGTAAGTCTAGAGTTTGCCAAGGTCTGATATCATTCGATATGACACGATAATCAACGGTGCCTTCGAATTGTCCTAATTGGCCGTAGTTTTCCCTTGTTGACAGTCTTCCAAAGAAACATGCCTGTGATTCTCTCGTTCTGTTTAGGGGTGCTGTTTGATTAGAATCAGACAATGAGACATAAATGTTAAGGTTCCTCTTTAATATCTTGTGAATATAGCATTGCTTCATATGTAAGGGATACTCTTGACGGACTCTGATCCCTTCTTTACAGTACCTCGAGGTCCCAGGAAATCAGTTCACCTTTTGCAAGTTAATTTGTTGGCACTAGACACTGTTAATATGTTTTTAAGCGTAGTTACGGATCCACTACCCGTTGCATTTACACCCGGTCGTCTCACGTATCTCCTTAGAAAACGTATAGGCAGGAATATCATTAGTAAGATAAGGCATACAACAATACTCTACTGGGGTTGCGATGTTTGTTAATGCAGATGAAAACGTAGTTAGTATAGATGATTTAAGTGTAATTTTTAGGGCGTGCAGCGATGCAAGGATAAGATGATAAAAGTCTGGGTTCTTGGGTAATAATAAATTAAAAAGCAGAATAGTTTGGCAGGATCTTAGTTTTATCCATCCATCCTTTCTATACGTGGGTGTGGGATGACGAGAATAATAGCAGTGTTCATTACTTCAAGGTGCACAATTGTTAGAGAAAAGTCTAGTGTTTTCTACCATCTGATTGTGTTCCATTTTCACCTGTATTCGCACACTAGTGGCGTTTTCTCGTTGCATATGTTTTTTATGAGTTGAGAGACTATTTATTTTTAAATAAATGCAAAAGATAGTGTTGCCTAGTTACTTCACAGTTATTAACAGAATTGTGTAGGGGCACTGACAATATGACACTTTCTTCAAATATGGTCAGATAGTCTTGTTGATATATTCGTCTTGTATATACAAAGTAGCCTTACCCTCAAAGAACTTAAACTTTACTCGTATCTCTCTTTTACTGATCGTACAAAGGAGTTTATTTGGTTGTTAGAGGGAATGTGCCACAGCAACCCAACTACTTGTTCTATATTTTACATGATGTGAAAAGTAAGATAGCCCATGTAACATTTATGAGAGACAGAGAGACAGCAAGAGAGATTATGATAGGCAATGCTAATTTGCTGACCCTATGAAGGATATTGAGATTCGGTCGTTCTTGCCCGGTATAATGAAGAATTTCAAACTCTCGCTTATCTTGAATTGTTATTTACGCAAAGACCTTCGTAATATCTCTATTTTGACTCGCTAAGTTCTATTGATATGGAAATGGTTTATGCACCTTGTTGTTTTGTGTATTCATATAGCGAGTACCTTTTGTAGGCTGCTCTTTACGTCACGTCTTCAGATTAGAGTGTGCTGTTCTATTCTAGTGTAGGAAGGATCACATATGTCAGTTAATGGTTATTAATTGTACTCATAATATTTATTAGTTAGATGTGATTAAGAAGTGGTATTCTTTTCATAGTAACAATGTGAGTGCAATTTATGTATCTATCATTACTTAGTTTCATTGAGTTTATAAGGGTATTGTACGGGATTTATTCTTCCGTAATGTTATGCAAGTCAGAGATCAGGGCTTTTGTGCAATACATCACATTATAATCATGCATCTTTCAAGGACAAGGAGAGGCATTAAACTCTGTGTGCCATGTTGGACTTGCAGAGAGCGCGGGCGCTTGTTTACCGTACTGATTGTATCAAGTCCACCACTCATCCTCTTTATATTTATGTAGATTTCAAGAAGGGGTCACGGCTTAAGTACTAGTTGTGGACGATGTGTAGATTAGAAAGGTGTTTTAGAATTATCGTTAGAAAATTGTGAAGTAAAAGGATTGCCTGACGTGCATGGTCTTACGTTGACATTGTAAGTATTCATTATCCTTGGTATTTTCCTTCGTGTTGTCTTCTTGTCCTGTCCGTGTTCCCTTTGAAACTTAAAGCCTCTACTTTGGCGTGTCATATTTCTATGTCATTGTTCATGATAATAGTACAGTAGGAGACAGGCTGCGAACGTTGGTGCAAAACGCTTGTATTTTCACTCGAAGATTTTTGGCTTAGTAGGGATACGTCTCATTAGGTCACACCGCAATAACATGTGTAGTCGTATGCTCATGGTTTGCAGCAAAACTGAAACAGTGGTAACCACGGCAAGAGAATATAACGAGAATGACCGACTGCAGCTTAGAATTGGGTTAAATTCTTAAGTTTTAAAGCAACATTTCACCCAGGGGTTGTGTTATGGGAGGCATATGAAGATGTAGTACGGGGGTGGCGGTTAGTATTTGGTAATTACGGTTATCTCAGGAGTATACAGCCATGGATTACATCGATCATGAGAAATAATTCGCCAGTCGAACGTCTCATCAGGACAATGTAATGTCAAATACATACCGCACGAAGATACACTTATATATTAGGTTTTGATGTGATTTTGCGTCCAATTTGCCTTCTCTTGCATCACGTTTTTCTTGCTGTTGATGATCATGGGAAAGTATAAACATGACCTTGAAACCGTTCTTGATGCAACTTGAATATGGGTTTGTAACTCGTTAATGAAAGGTTATAATGGTTTCGTGATACTGAGAGAAATTATGAGGACATTTATAAAACATCGGACATCTGATGTAACTTAGAAAGTGCAGTCGTTTTCTGGGGAACGCTAGCCTCCTGAATAATATTGAATGTTCAGTGTCATATTCGATGATCGACAGGCTTCAATCACCCAGACTACTCCGAGAACCTCCAACCGAAAGCTTCTCCCAATCCCTAGCAAATTAGGAATCGTTTCGACAGACACGCATGTAACTGAGGCCTATCAATTTGTCTCAGAAGGGTAGATAACAATACAACTTAAAATACCATTTTTTGCTTTTTATTTGAAAAATATGCTCTGAACATTTCACAGATTAATCTAGATTACCGTTGATTCAATCACTCTTTTTTTATTATGTGGAAGAAAAACATAAAACATACAGATTCGTCATTCGACGTGTCACAAGATTTCTTCAAGATCTCATTTCATTTTCTGTGACCTTATCCAGATTGGGGTGGGAAT
This sequence comes from Carybdea cf. marsupialis auct. non (Linnaeus, 1758), assembly GCA_010016065.2. NCBI lineage: Eukaryota > Metazoa > Cnidaria > Cubozoa > Carybdeida > Carybdeidae > Carybdea > Carybdea cf. marsupialis auct. non (Linnaeus, 1758). Next base: position 7,172 of record JAAAKL020011352.1, on the reverse strand, counting down.
GGGGGTCTATTAAGACTGCGGTGTTTATTTTCCCAGATATCTCATAAACGATTGAAACTATCCGAGTGCGATAGAAATATAAACTTCATATAATTTCTATGACTAATCCCGAAATTGATGAGATTCCTGTACGGAATGTTGCTGTGAAGTCACACAGAAAAGTTGTTGCCTTCAAAGTGAATGAGATCGTTGGCGTGAGTGTTAATTGCAGCACGCAATACAAGTCAAAAAGCCTTGTATTTTAGTCACAGTGATGCAACCAGAACGTCTGGGGGCCATGAAGTCAATTTACTTATAGATACCATTCTGCGTATCAATACAAGATATGGCTAATGGGTGAGTACAATTTCTACTTTCCAGCATTGTCATTGATACAATTAATAATACAATACAATTAATCATCAATGCAATACAGTAGAAAATATATGTTGGAATGCCTGGGGTGTCCTTGCCTTCTGTGTGGTGGACACGATGTGCCTCTTAAATCATTGAGAACCCCACTTCATAACTGAGAAAGCCTATAGTAAGCCAATAAGCACTAGTGATAGATATCTTTCCTAGTTCGGGTTCAAGACATGTTCAAAGACACTGGATTAAGTACTACTTTTATTGAGGCGAGTCATTTAAAACACGCTATTGTCGTATATTCTCGTAATCCCTTGGGAGCTCACCTTAAAAATTCCCCGCATGCGTACCCGTGTCTACCACCGAGGAGGCTAAGGCCTTATGGGCTATTGTGCACGTCTTTCATTATCGAGGCGTTAGCAGGGTTATGTAACAAGTACACCACCCTCTCTCATTACAGATCCAGCGGAAATCAGGGGTACTACCCACTACCGGCACACATCAACGACAGAACATTCTACGATGTAAAGGCCAAAACACTTACTCATCAATGGGGTGCATATCACGTCATGTATGGAAGGTGTTTCAGCTGATCACGGTGAATATTTTTGTTTATTTGCGCATTGACGGCGCCACACATTTATGATACAGGGCTACAATTGTCTAGAAACCTGCCACCCATCTTTGTTTGGCAGAGAAGAAAGTTTTCGATTTCCAATTTGCCAGAGACAGCTAAAACAGCACTTTCTGAGTGACGATCATCATGTCAATAAACATCAGATTGGTAGAACATGAGCTATGAAAATTGGTGAGAAATTAACTGTCTGCCCTCGTTTTTGCTCATAGATTTGTTTGCAACATCGTGAAAATTCGAAGCCTTAGTTCATTCTTCGTGGCAGGGAAAGATTGCCAATATGTAAATATTGAAGGCACCATTTTTGTACTCATCCATAGTTTCATCCATCGTGTAAGTAACAAGGATTATTCAGCAGTGGCTGCGATAGCTTGGTTCACCAAAAGTAGTTTGAAAATCTTTGCGATCTTGAGAATTACTGATCGTTGCTGTTACAGCCCCTTTTAATATGTTACAACGAAGCAAATTTACTTTTCATCCTTAAAAATAGCTTCAAGGATATCAGACTCCATCATCAATTGATCAAATATGGACCTTTGTAGAATAATACAAAGTACGAGCCCTAACGATCAATTTTTTTCTGCTTGAAATTAAGTATGATTGCGAAGAATAGAATAGACTGGTTGCGTGATTCACAGTAGAAAAGCTCTACCAACTTGCTTTAATTTACTGTAAGCATTCTTTAAATTTGCAGTGTGAGCACACTCAACATATCAAGCAAGAAATGCAGTTAAGGGCTGGTTTACATAATGCTGTTGCCTTCGAAGATTGGCCCATTCCCAACAAAAAACACCCTAATGAGAAAAGCCATGCTTATCAAATATGTGACGAACTTACGTCCCAGCCCCTTCGGTTTCACTGTGCTTGTTGCGACGGATTTTTCGCAGTTCTGAAGCCTTCTTATACATGAATATAGTCGTAAAGGGGTTCAGAAGCTTAACATCGGGAGTCACATGCACACCAGTAATGAGTAAGTGTTTCCATTCCTATTTTCGCTATTTTTTCTGTGGTTGATATTTGCCTGTGGTGGGAAGTACCAGAGTGACTCCTGCAGGTCCCGTAACAAGAATGTTTGTGAACAATGGCTATAAAACGAAGGAATAAACACGAATTTTGAGGAGTAACGAGTTCACAACCAGTTATTCTCCTTAGGGACTTGTAGTGAGATCTTGAAATCTTCAAAGAAAAGGTTGTGTCTAGGTAAAGACAAAATTATCGCCCTTAAAGAAGAAAACGGGAATGTCATCAATGACCTCAACAAGCTTATTAAGCGCTGCGAGGAGTTCTGTAGCAAGCTATAGAGTTGCAGAAAACCCAACCAAACATTTACCAACACCCCAGCCCAGGCCGAAAGTACTCCTCCAATCATGACGAGGGAAACCAAAGCCAGTATCAAGACACTAAGAAAAAACAAAGCTCCTGGAGAAGATAACGTCTCAGCCAGCATCCCCCGAGATGGTGGAGAGCCTATAGTTGAGCTACTCAATAAACTATTCAACAGGTGCCTCACAGAAGGAAAAGTACCTAAGAGCTGGAAGAATGCCTCTATAGTCCTTCTTCACAAAAAAGGCGACAAAACAGACTTGAACAACTACCTTCCCATCAGCCTTCTTTCCATAATTTACAAAGTTTTTTCCCGTATTCTACTGATAATAATGTTAACCTCCTTGGATTCCTACCATGCAAAAGAACAAGCAGGACTTGGAGCCGGGTTCTCTACCATTGACCACATTCAAGTTGTAAGTCAACTACAAGAGAAGGCTGAAGAATATCACATCCCTCTTTGCTTCGCCTTCGTAGATTATGAGAAAGCCTTCGACCCTATAGAGTTTGCACCACTTTTCACAGCCCTAGAAAACCAAGGAGTGAACCCATCCTACATATCCCTAATCAAGGACCTCTATAGTGGTGTGGTACAACAGCTACTCTCAGGTTGCACCGAAGCAGTAACAAAGTCAAATTGAAAAGAGGAACTAGACAAGGTGACAACATCTCTCCAAGACTGTTTGCATCATGCCTGCAAGATGCCATCATAAACAAGACCCCTTGGGAGAACAGAGGCATAAACATTGATGGTGAACATCTCTGCCACCTTGAATTCACTGATGACATTATCATCATAGGCCACACTCCAAAGGAACTAGAGAGCAATTTCACTGACTGAAATGACTGATTAACTTGTATAGCAAGAATAATCTATCGCCTTTTCTATGTCGACATATAGTCTTGACTATTTAACCTTTAAAACTATCTTCTATGCCAAAGGATCGACTAATTTAATGATAATAATCGATGTCTTTCTATGATTCTAGCTTGGCATATTATTTGACAAGCACTCGATTTGAATCTCAAAGGTGGCCATTATTAGATTTTAATGATGGTAGACATAGTATTGCAATACGATACCTGGTTCTAATTTATCACTTTTAGAATTTCTAGCTCGTAGAAGGTCAAACCATTTACAATGGACAATGAAAACGGGCCTCGCTGTTGTAGGCCTTGCATGAAGCAATGTAAAAGAATGAACCGACGAGACTATATTGTGGTGCCCTTAAATTCGATTGCGTTTGGATAGTGTTATAAAAGATTGCTTGCAGATTAATACATGTGATTTGATTTTGTCTTCTGAGGACATCTTAGTTTTAGCGGGTTTTATTGCTTTTATGTAAAGTGGCATTTGTACTCTTCTTCTAAGAAAGAACTTAAAGTCATCCAAAGGAGGGAAAATGTCACTAGTAGAACTTCAGCTAGCTCAGCCGATTCTTGAAATTGACATGTCCATGATATAATCTTCTTCCTAATTCTATGCAATTTGTCTTTTGATTCTGCACACTTGATATTTATCAACAATATAATGCAAAATACTCAAAAAAATTAATCGTTACTCTGGACTATTTGATGAACACTCTCTTATTTATGAAAGTGCTTTCCGCTCGTCCGCTCTTATTCCATCGTCCTCTTTTACTGAATTGAGTATTGAGCCATGATGTTACCTCCCTTTCAATCTAACGTGATTAAACTTTACTTTACGTATTATCAAGTGTTCTTCAAAACTTTTTTATCTAAGGCGTTTGAAGGATCATGGCAAACTATATCTAAACCTGACACACTCTATATTGTGTACATTGTAGTAGGACAACACTCGACTGCACGTACAAAGAACTTTGAATGACAAAGGACCCCCCTCCATTTACATACACGCACGCACACACATGCACACACACACGCGGCTCTGTGGGACGCCGACAACAATCTTGATTGAATTATCACATGTGGGTGACAGCACATCTAGAGCAAGTTTAAAGGCTTTCCTCTGATACTCTCTTTGTTTCTATTAACTCCAATCTGGGGTAAAAACTAGAGGAAGTATAAAGGGAAGCGATTGTTATATGTTTCATGAGAGTTGAATTTGTAAATAACCTGTCACATGTGGTTGGGAAAATTTTCCAACGCGATGGTAGGACATCATGGTGTAAAATCTATCATTAAAATTAGAAAGGAGGAGTAGGATGGATATTGATGATGATTAGATTAGATAATGAAGCAATTATTATGACGCTACAAGAGATGTCTTCAATCAAGTATCAGGAGCAGCAAAGTATCCAATACTTATCATTGAGCAAAGCGGGATTCTTCCCGTGATGAGTATTACGACGAGTTAGCCGCCTACCTGCTTTATATTCTAACCGACAAGAAATTTAGTTTCTCTGGTGAAATATGGAATATACATGTGTCCATCGGTAAACAAAACATTTCATAGAATGCAAGGTATTGCTGAAATTATTTTAATGACGAAATATCAACATCATATTCTTTCAACAGCCTGCAACAGCTTCGGACGCTTTTTTTCGAGAATATAGCGTCATTTTAGGACAGACGGGGAATATTTATCGACAATTATTTCTAGCAATACATTTTAAAAATTTAAAGATTCTATTAGAAGCATCATGTTAACTTGTTTTTGTTTCTAGGGAGCAAAAGTTGGTATCTTGCGCATAAACAGGCGGGTGAGATAGATGTTCTTGAAAGATTATTATTGAACTTCGCTAAAGTTAAGCACATAAAAGGCCATTTTGTACAACCTTATGGTAAATATATGTAATGGTACTGTTGATATGTTTATAGAATGATTGTAGAAAGAGCCGTAAACAAATTTATTACTAATGAAAGGTTTTGCAATGATGAGTTTGGCAAAGATTGTCGAGAAATACAGAGATGAGGATTCGTACAAAGAAACTTGATCCCGTTGATGAAATGAGCTTTCTTAAATTAAGTATCTATTCAAAACTACATATTTATAAGAAAAAAGGGTATATCATCATCTGGTTTAGGGAGAACACTAAGACACAATGTCAATACAGTCAGGAATTGTTTCGATTAATATAAGTCTTCACTTTCATTTTTATCGCATCATCTTTGTTCGATGACATTTCTGTTATTCTCCTTTTGGTTGTACATATCAGAATACTGACTAGTACTATACCTTCAAAGAAGCAAAACTGTGTTGCTTTGCTTATATGTGTAGCCAAAGAATCTGTTTCTCTTTCTGGTAGTACATATTTGAATACTGACTAGTACTATACCTTTAAAGCAGCAAGGCTTTCTTGCTTGCATAGTTGTCTAGCCAAAGTATCTGCTTCTCTTGCCGGTAGTACATATTGAAATTGCTGCCCAGTGCTAGAACGTTAAAGAAGCAAAGCTTTCTTGCTTTGCGTATATGTGTCGCAAAAATGTCTGCTTCTCTTTGTGGTAGCACATACTAGAGTACTGACTAGTACTATACCTTTAAAGAAGCAAGGCTTTGTTGCTTGTATAGTTGTCTACCTAAAGAATCTATTTCTCCTTCTGGTAGTAAATATTTGAGTATTGACTAGTACCATACCTTTAAAGGAGCAAGGCTTTGTTGCTTGCATAGTTGTCTAGCAAAGTATCTGCTTCTCTTGCTGGTAGTACATATTACAATGCTGATCAGTACTATAACGTTAAAGAAGCAAAACTTTGTTGCTTTGTGTATATGTATAGCCAAAGAATCTGCTTCTCTTTCACATTGTGCATATTAGAATACTAACTAGTACTATAAATTTAGGGAAGCAAAGCTTTGTTGCTTTGCGTATATGTATAGCCAAAGAATCTTCTTCTCTTTCTCTTTGCGCATATTAGAATACTAACTAGTACTATACCTTTAATGAATCATAGCTTTGTTGCTTTGCGTATATGTATATCCAAAGAATCTGCTTCTCTTTCTCCTTTTGCATATTAGAAGACTACGAAGAACTATACCATTAATGAATCATAGCTTTGTTGCTTTACGTTTATGTATAGCCGAAGAATCTGCTTCTCTTTCTCATTGTGCATATTAGAATACTAACTAGTAGTATACCTTTAAAAAAGCAAAACTTTGTTGCTTTGCGTATATGAATGGCCAAAGATTATCCTTCTCTTTCTCCTTGTGCATCTTAGATTACTAACTAGTACTAAAAATTTAAGAAAGAAAAGCTTTGTTGCTTTGCGTATATGTATAGCCAAAGGATCTGCTCCTCTTTCTCATTGTGCATATAAGAATACTAACAAGAACTATACCTTTAATGAATCATAGCTTTGTTGCTTTGCGTATATGTATAGCCAAAGAATCTGCTTATCTTTCTCATTGTGCATATTAGAATACTAACTAGTACTATACCCGTAAAGAGCAAGGCTTTGTTGCTTTGCGAATACGGATGGCAAAAGATTCTGCTTCTCTTTCTCATTTTGCACTTTAGAATACTAACTAGTACTATAAATTTAAGGAAGCAAAGCTTTGTTGCTTTGCGTATATGGATGGCCAAAGAATCTTCTTTTCTTTCTCATTGTGCATATTAGAAAACCACCAAGAACTATACCCTTAAAGAAGGAAACCTTTGTTGCTTTGCGTATATGTATAGGGAAGGAATCTATTTCATTTTCTCATTGTGCATATTAGATTACTAACTAGTACTATACCCTTAATAAGGCAAAGATTTGTTGCTTTGTGTAAATGAATGGCCAAAGATTCTGCTTCTCTTTCTCCTTTTGCATATTAGAAGACTACGAAGAACTATAACATTAATGACTCATAGCTTAGTTGCTTTACGTATATGTATAGCCAAAGAATCTTCTTCTCTCTCTCATTGTGCATTTTTGAATACTAAGTAGTACTATCAATTTAAGGAAGCAA
>JAAAKL020011351.1:0-13722 GCA_010016065.2 Carybdea cf. marsupialis auct. non (Linnaeus, 1758) | reverse complement strand
AAGTGTTCAAAAATGCTGTAACCAAACAAACAACTGGTCAATCCAACAATCCTTACAGGTGAGGTTGTACAGATTTTACTGTGCTAACACTGTAAATTCATTTTCCTGCCCAACGACTGACTTATATGACTTGTGCGAAGATTAAAGATGTGAAAAGGTTCTGAAAATTTGTCAGAAAGAGACCAATTGTCAGATACAAGGAATTTTTAACATAAAAACTATCGCCCTTGCTTTGCTTTTAAAATGAAGTTGGGCTACTCTGTCTGGTGTGCCACAAAATGAAAATTTCAGTCTACCTTTCGCCATCAAATTTAGCCGACAAAATGAAAATTTCAGGCTGCCTTTCGCCACATAATTTAGTCGACAAAATGAAAATTTCAGGCTACCCTTTGCCATCCAATTTAGTCGACAAAATGAAAATTTCAGGCTGCCTTTCGCCACATAATTTAGTCGACAAAATGAAAATGCCCTGTTCAGTACTACAGTCCAAATTTTTGATATCTATGGTATAACTTTCTTATATAACCTCCTATGATAGACCTTCATTGTTTTATTGGGTTCTAAATTTATACCTTTTTACCGTGTTTGAAATTAGCCAAAGAAGAACTGCAGTCCCGAATTTGAGATTATCTAGAGTATCCTTCTTAGCAAGGACATTTCGCAGCAGGACCGTGTACTCTTTTTACTCTACTATTTCACAGCTTATGTCATACTCATAGTAAAAATGTTATGAAAATTACTTTAACGCAGACATTTGTAAAGGCATAAGTATTCGTAAAAGTACCATCGTAAATTGCCTAGCTCTCTACAGAACAAAACAAATCTAGGCAACCTGGTGTGTTGCAAATACAACTGTATACTTCATTACCCATATGACATGGCATGCAACAATTCTCAGGCGATAGACTCGACTATCTATTGCCGATGAAAACCGCACCAATAGCAACACAGCTTGTTTCTAAGAGAATAAGTGGTTACATTTAAGGACACGTCGGTATTTACTTAAAGATTACAGGAGTCGAAATAAAGTGATACACCAACAATGCACACGTGCTACCAACACCCTCACTTAGTTTGGATTTTGTGTTGTCAAGCCACAAATATCCCATTGAATCCTAGGAATAGGCTTTATTAGACAATCAGCAAAGATTTTTTCACTTACTATGACACACCTACAATACTATGGTTGCGCTATGTGTTCTTTACATCTTCAGGGACAAATTGGTACTATATTGTGCTACGTCCTGCTATGCGACACTGCGCTCGTGTCCATAACTATTGTACCTGAATTATCTTCATTAATTAGTGTTGGATCAAACTAGTTCAGCAACTCTCTCTTGCATTGCTGCACATAGAGTAACATACTCTCTTCAACAGTTGCTAATAAAGAAGTAGATTCTCTCTGTTTAACCACCTTATCGCTCGACCTGATGAATATTGTCTATTGTAGAGCGCTTAGTATCTAAGGCTCTACGCCAATCCACATCTGAGCACTAAATCAGCTCTATTTTTAGATCATTCGTACTTAACACATACCTCAAAGTGCCTTTCACGCACTGAAGAATTCTGTCAGCTACAGTCAAGTGTGCCTTTGTTGGACGGGAGTTAAACTTGGGGTACCGCAGACATTGCGTGAGCATTGTCTCTAAGTCTCACAAAGAGTGTATCTATTTGATCCTGTCTAACTATGGACCCTTAATAGCAGCCAGGCGATCCGTGTCTTTTTTCATTCCAATTTAATACTTTTGATTTGAAGTCTCCTCCATCATTTTAATACGGAAGTAAGGTTTTTATTATCAAAATCATGTTAGCGAGGGAGTCGCAGAGCATTCCATGTATCTTTCGGATCTTCGTAGGACGTAATTAGATACAACTGGCAAGCAGTAAAATGCTTCCAAACTTAACGTAACATAAAACTGCCAGGTTGTGGACTTGATGGACTTGATGGACGAGAATTTGCCTTTAGACCGTTTTTTTTTGTTGATGACGCCGTTACCGCTCAACTCCAAAGAACAAATCCAACTTCACGAAATACAAAGACTCCAAAGTTAACCTTTCAAGTTGAAACGTTAAGGGCGAGATGCTTTGCCCATTACCCCATTGCACAATATTGCAGTATACGTGGTTACCCATATGGCATGGCTTACTCCAAGACGTAGGCGATAGACTCGACTGCCTATCGCCGACGAAAAAATTGCTGCAACAGCTCAAAATGTTGAATAAGCGGTTACAATGACCGACGCTTCTGCACTTAATTTAAGGTGGAGACAGTCAGGATAACACATTATAGACTGACTAGTAACAGAATTGGTTTGCCTTTGTTGGTCTAGCAAAATTGCACTGCAAGAATATGGTTGACTTTTCTTCGGTCTACTTGGATGCACTCATGAGGATTTGTAGACTGCTTTACTTGAAAACGAATCATGCTTAAGGTATTTGGATGGATTCTCTGTTATATATTGCCCAAAAAGATCAGTATAAAATATGGTTGATTATGTATGGTTATTAGGGACAGCGTTCTTGTTCGCCTCTTGAAAATCTGTGATAAGGAGTCTTTATTCTATGTGGGATATTCCTTCATTTCAGGTACTTCACAAGGCAGGATCTACGGGAACTGTTCGTACTTGAAGATCCGACAAGCTCAGTTACACAACAGCAACTTGCCGAACTTCACCCAAGTTCCCCTAACCTGGATGATCACATTCGGTATTTAAACAGTTTAGGTTAGTGTATCACATACTTGCAGTTGCAAAGGAAACAGAATCATGTGATAACAAGGGAAGATGCCCAAGGTTCACCGTATTACATATACACCCAAACTTTTAGTTTTAGGGAGTCGATGCGATAATTTGTTCTGTTTATGCCATGAGACACATTACCGATTACAGTATCTTATTAGTTTGGTAATTTGACAGTATCACAATTACGTTTATCTGTACATTTCAGAATGTATGTTTAAATGTATAATTATATCATTATCTTTATATATTTTAATATTTTAAGAAGTTGTGAGTTATGGCCGTGTGGTCTAAGAGTTCGCTTTGAAAACCACTAACACGGGTTCAATCCCAACTCTGGGAAGCTTTAACAACCTTTCTTCACAGTTGCAAATCCCATCAACTGCATTTGAGGGAAGTGTTGAGAGACAGAGACTGTACAATCGCGTAGGTAACCACTATAATTCGCTGAGTAGGGCTCTTAGCTGATCGAATAGCTGAACGCTCACACGTCGCTATCGACGTGAGAACTCGTATCTGGGAGCTCTTAATGAATGCCACCAACGTTGATGACATATTTGTTGTTTTCTTTAGTATATTTTCAAGTATGCCTTTTGGTGGAGTAAATTGAAGAAAGCAAACGCCAACAAAGATTTTCAGGGGAAATATACGTTTAGGAGATTCCTCTGATACGATATAGTGTCGGCTTCTTTAGTAATTTATCATTTCAAATCGTCAAAATCGCTTTTCTTTTGGTAACGTACATCATCTGTTTCTGTTTTTAGAAATTTTTGGAATCAGCCATCACAATCTTCTATTCTCAAGGGAAGAGCAGCAGGAAAATGACGGTTCTTATGATCACCAGATTGAAGCTAAGGTAATAACGTATTCTTGGGCGAATGATCCTCTTTAACGTGTAGAAGCTGGAAATTGGATAAACTGAGGCTTACGTTTGCCATTTCCCAACTTTTTGAAAACCAGAAATTGAGAAAGAAAGTTGCAAGAAAGTTTAACTTATACTTGGAACTCATTGTAACAGCCTCAACATCAGATTATTCGTTGTTCATAATCGGATGCAGTTCTTGATTGTGTTTCAAAGATAGGGCTGTAGTATCCTAGGAGGATGGCCAGTACTACTCGGAAAAAATTGGAATATCATTGCAGGTCCTCGGAATAAAATTTCAGGCCTTGAAATGCCTAGAATATCCGGTTTTTGTGACTTCCCTCTTGTAATTCTTGGAACTTTACTCAACGTGAAAACAGTTTCCTTAAATTGCAATGAGACTAAAACTATGTTTCGTGGTCGACTGTTGTTCACTAACCCACCTAACAACATATTTATGCTATCATGTTATTGGTTGTTTGCTACTACCTCTTTCAACGTATCATGCACATTTGCTTTCTGTTTACTTCACCAACGTCCTTCCTTCCAACCGAAAAGTACTCATTATTTTCTCACTTTAGTCCCCTAATCTTCTCATATCAGTTTGTTTTTGTAGTGTCCTATATTTGGTGATGCCCTGTTATTTATCTTGTGATTCTCTCTGATCACATGGCTAGTATCTCTGCTCACGCACTCCCAAGCAGCAGTGTATCATCTGATGGAACAAATTTGGTTTGATGGATTTTGTAAGGCGTCAGTTTGTTATTAATATTCAAGTTCCTCCTTCGCTATTTGTTGACATTAAGAAACCCTACTCGTCTTGTTTAACTCGTGCGTTAAATTGTATAACATTGGAAGTTTCTAAACAAATGTTCAACGTATTTCAAGGCTCAGCAGTTTCCTGCAGGATTAAAACGGACCAAAGTAGTTCTGTTGCAAAATGTTCACTTTGCCGATGATTAATTGATTTGTTTTCACTGTATTTCTCCTCACTTGTATTCGATGCAGCTGGGGAAAAACACTAAAAATTATCACAGGCCAAGTTTGCTTCGGTCAAGATAGTTGTTAAGCCTAACCAGAGAAATGAATTTTGATTTTGTCGTCTTTGACCCTGGGGGTGATTGAAGGAACTACCGTGCAATTGAAACAGTTAAGCAGTCTTGTTTCTTTTATCTTGGTACGGATTTGGGCAAACTTCCCTGTTCAAACACCAATATGGAGGAGTGTGAAAGTTTGTTTCAATTTTTGTTCTTTTTATGGGGTGCGTAATCGATTAAATACTGTCCATAACGTCCAATAAAGCTTTAATGCCTGGTTCCCACTGCGGGACAAGGCTTGTCGTTGTCGTTGTCTTGCTTCAAGACGAAGTGGGAACTAGTTGGCTTGTCTAGTTTTGATTGACAGCTTGCGGCGTAAGGCTTGTCGAGTAGAATGAAAAAGTTTTCATTCTTGCAAGACAAGCCTTGTCGTGTTCCTTTGTTCTCGGCATTCTATTTTGGAAGATTGCACGTGTGGGGATCATTTGAATGAACAGATAAAGTGAAGTAGTAGTGAAACCTTAGGAGATCGTTTAAATCACAGTAGAATTTTGTATCTTAGGACAGTCGTTTGCCTCTGGAGTGATAACAATCAAATCAAGACAATATTCTGTTCGTCCAAATCAGCCATTTCACAGGAATTCTCGCATGAAAAAGGTCGTGAAACAATTTGATTATTTATAGTTGAGTTGTCTCTTCCGGAGATGTGTCAATCAAAGTCAGATGCTCAGTCAAGGCATCGACATGGACATAAACAACTACAATCCTTACGCCGCAGTGGGAACCAGGCATAAAAGCTTTCTCATGCCTTTTTTTCACGCACTTTTCCTTTTCTTCTGCTCCCACTATCTCTTGGCTGACGTCATGTATGGATGACCTCTTACGTCACGTTTTACCTCACCGATACTTTAGAAATGCCTAAGATACCCAACATTAAATATTTTATAGGTGAAACAAGCACAAGAAATTGTTACATATGAAAGCAGCTTAGCGGAGGGTTTTTCACAAATTTCATTGAGTCCATTCAAGCCGAGCAGGCAAGACACAACTCGATTTCTGCCCTATAAAGTGAGGTAAGTCATATTTAAGTATACACAGTAGCTTCAGTTATTTACTTCATTGATACCGTGTTTTTCGTATTAAAATCTGTTTATGTTGTATTAAGCCCTTCCGTTGCATTCAGTTCTTAAGTTTATTAAAATTCTATGTCGTAAGTCAAATTATCGTCCATAATCTCATATTTATGTTAAATATTGACTGGCCTTGCTTTGAATTTCTTCCTTTCTCTGTTTGTCTTAATAAGACCTCTAGGACTGTAGGCATTATGAGGTCCCCATCAGGGTTCGTGCCAGAACTAAAGATGTCCACACGTTTTTGGTTTTCAATATGATTCAGATATTTACATGTAGAATATAATAAACGTTGTTGAGGATAATTATTGTTCCTTTGAGTCTTTAGAAGAAATCTACTTGCTATTTTATATCAATCAGTGAAAAGACATGCAAATCGTAGTTTTTTATTTTAAATTCGCCCCCAATCACTTCAAAAAATCTATCTTGAAAGCAATTGTTCGACATCTGACTGTAAAATTACCACCGCAGAATTCAGAATAAGACGCAAATATTAAAGTCAGCTCAAACTGAATTTTTAAGGATCGTGGCCCGCAGAAAGTTCCTGCATAAATACCGGTACATGAATGGTTTAGAAGTACATTAATTACTCGTTATGTATACAATTTTGTCTAGTTGACAAATATTTTTTGTCGACAACTTGCCATAGTTGATGGACACTACTAAATGCCATTATACGAACGCGTTTGCAGGCAAATAGCTAAACGTTTTGCCGCTAAGGTATTGCTTTTGCCATTTTCTCAAACTTTCATTAACTTATTTTCTTAAAGAGGAACATCTCTTACGCCGCAATGTTAGAGTTTCATACTTACCCTATGGGCTATAAAATATGCGTACGCCTACACAGTAGAGAGGTCTTTCTTGTTTCATAACCTTGAACTGTAATGGTTTCAAAATTGTGCATCAAGAAAATGGATTAGAATTAAATAGTGAAACACTGGGGCCACATCTGTCATCTCATCCCATTGTACAGCATCTCCTAAATAATATCGTCTTCGGCCTCCCTCTGAAAATCTTTCTCAGATATTGTTCTCTAATCTTTTTTATCCCCTTTGCTCTCGTGTTGGCGTTTAACATGGTACTGTACCTGCAATTGAGTAAGAGTTGATTTATATGTTACGAGAAAGTGGAATTAAATTGCTTTTTTGGCCCCATTTAAATGGTCACGCGGACTAAATAAGTTATTTTAATCATACACAAAGCGAGTGGACGATATGAAAGAGCATTCCGGGTACTTGCCTCGCGGGGCTTAAAGTTGGGAACGAATGATTATTAAAGATACGGTTTTTGTATCTTTCTCCCTCAATTCCCATAATATAACGACTGATATTCAGCAAGTGGATGCGTCTTGACTTTTCTCCTCACCTACGCCTCATTCCCACTTCAATTCACTTTAGAAATAGCCCTAGGGCGTGGAATGCTGATGATTGCCAATGCAACAGCATGGATCTAAATTTTTGATTTGACATATCCAAAAGTCTGACCTCTTTTAACCTTTTAGGAACTACCCTTGCTGGTATGTGCACAGGACGTCCATTCGGACAAATCACTTTTACTTCTGCCGGTGACTTCCCTCTACTCAAGCATTAGAAATTAGTTATATTTAGCATAGCTCACAGTTTCCCATCAATTGTTGATAACCTTTATCAGTGGATGTCTGGATTACTTGAAATACCCCGTAAAATTCGCGGGAAAAAGATGGTCATATGATGATTGTATGATTAGCTTACAGAAAACAGGTGTCTGAAAGCCGAGATCTATGACTAAACCAACAAAAGGTAGAAGAACGTAAAATTGAGTCAGTTGTAAAAGAAATATATCTTGAAAATGCCTTTAAATTTTAATTGCTTATTATTGAATATTGTAATTTATGAGGAATCAGAAGGTTATGGGAAATAAACTTTAGCTCTGAAATGGCAGGAAATTGGAATTCAAAAATCTATGTGATACCAATACAACAGAGTTATAAGAATGACGTCATCCACTCCTACCCTTTTTTTTCTTTTGACAATCCTACAAACAGAGTGTGCTAAGATATTGTAAAATATATTAAAAAATAGCAGTTGCTGACATCCAGGAGCTACTGACCAAAACAGTTGTTTAAAATATCGTAGCTGGATATTTTTCTCCAACCCATACATGTAGATACTTAACGTAAATTAAACCAGCCTGCATTAAATTTATTTGTTGATATCCAAACAATGTTTAATGTTCGACATAGCAACTATCTTACTTAACGAGAGTGACGATACAAGTGAAATTTCCTTCTATGTCAATGTTTTGCACCTACGAGTTGTATCACTTTCTATTCTCAGAGAGCAAGATGCCCAATGCAATGCCTCAGATGATAATTATGAGTATCAAGAAGATAGTAGTGACAACACGGATGTTCCTAATTGTGTAACAGAGGTTTTGGATACCGAAAAGAGACATTCGTCTGATGATGTTTTCAATGCGTCCCATGATAACACCGTTAGTACTATTACCCGAGCTTCACCATCTCATTCGTTCGCGGGAAGTGAACATGTCCTCTGCGAAAGTGAAACAACTACAAATAACATCGAATTAAATTCACCTGTGGAAACAAAAGAGGTCAAGTTACCAGGCATAAATGAAGGGACGACAACATCCATAAGAGGTAGTACAACTGCACCCTTTAACACCATTTACCCAAGTCACGAGGATAGACATTCATATTCAAGAGTGGAAGAAAAAAATGGTGACATTTTCTCGAACTGTGTCGAGGAAACAGGGAACCTATTAAGAACGTTAAGTTTAAGAGACGAAGAATCTCCCGCAATGTCTCCAAAATGTCATAAAGAGGACTCCGGTAATTGTGAATTCCTGTGCAATGACCTTCCTGACTTGACATGCAGTCCTGTGGGAAATTCCGAAAGAGAAAGGATAGATTTTGCGCATACCTCCCAACTGAATAACTCCCATGTCACCCCATGTGCTGCAGAAAGCAGTTTTGTTATGGCACCTGTTGCCTGTGATAGTGTCCCGCAAGATTCTGTTAATGTGAATGGTAATTTGACTTTGCCCGATGATATTGGGGATTCCTCACCATTCAGAAATTCAAAGGAAGAGGATTTAACCCCACTAGACGTATCGCTTACCCGCTTTTCAGAAACATCAGTCTTCTATGAGGTTGCCGATGCATCTTGCAGCCCAGGAATTCCCGAACAACTTACGAGAGAACTGCCTGATGATAATAGATGTGCTAGGAACAACGAATCTATAAGACTACAGGAGGAAGAATTTTCATCAGATGGTAATGGGGCTTATGTTTGCGGGACCGTCGAGGGAGTTTTAGCAGAAAGTGAGAAAGTGGAAGTCGAAGTTTTTCTTATAGAACCCAATGCGACATTTGACCAATCGTGTCATAAAGCAGGAAAACTCGTGAATACGACAGTCTCAGAAGATATTGAGAGCAATTGCTCTCCATCAGACGCGGAACGAGGGGATAGGGAAATTAATTGTTTTGAAAAGGTCCATGATAATTCTGGACATAGTCATGCAAATGGTAGATTAAGTCTAGAGGATGCGCTTGAATGTACTACCTTATCCTTGGTAGAGGTAAGGGACGTTAGCTGTAGCCCAATGAAAGTGCAAGCTTCTTATGGATCAGAAGACGACGTGGAAAACCACGAAGAAGCAACCGAGGATAAAAGGTGTGTTACTACGGATGGCAATGAATTTTCTATTGCGGTACATAAGGAAGTAAGTGAATACATTTTAGAAACTTGTAATCAACGTTGCAATGATCCTCCGAAGAAGAAAGATAGTAAAGAAGACAACTCTACTTATGAAGTCTTCGGATCTCGATCAACTACTTTGACACAAGGTTTTACTATTCCAAACTCACGAGAAAAGCTACTCCCGGAGGACATACCTGTGTCTGTGCTGCGAAGCAATGATCAAACTTTTTGTGATCAGTATTCGCCAGAGGAGCACATTGTTCCTTCACATGGCACGAGTAAAATTTCTCTGGTATCGGAGCCCAATGAGGAGTGCAGTTTCCAAGATGGGAAGTCTCAATCAGATTCGGTACTGACCCAACCTTCTTCGATTTCTGAACCAAAGGATCAGTTCTCCATAGTGCCCGATTTGTCAGAAGATGTAGCAACACCATATAGATGGGGAACTCGTATAGTTGATTATGACACGAGCAGCACTTCCGATAATGAGTCGAGTATCAATATTGATACTAGGATTAAGCTGTCGTTTAATGAGAGTATTCATGCATCAAGTCCATACCATCCAACCACAAATGTTGGCACAATTGGCAGGGTTGCATCCCTCTTCGACCCTGAAACAGGCAAAACAGATTTTAGGAAACAACTGATATCTTCTACAATGATCGATGAAGACGTAGAGCTGGAAGGAACAGCCCCAAGCCCACTTTCTATGGACAGTGCGTTATTATCACCATGGAAGATAAACAGAATACAGTCTGTAGCGTCAAGTTTACCCTCTGTTTCACAAGAAACAGATACGTTACGTATTGTCTCTGATACTGCCATTGAGTTCGGAACACCTATGCATAGTGAAGATGATTTGGTTGTTTCCTCTATCCCGTCGACATTAGTTCTACCATCCACACCAGAAGAAGAAAGAATTGTGGCGAAAGGTGAGAGTTATTTTTAATAGTTTTTATGTTTGTTCTTTAATTCGGCCGTTATGCTTTTGCTAGCAGCGTTGAATTGCTATACATGTATTGCAAACGTTCTTATTAACTCATCGTATCCACGCAGTGTTTTCTTCCGTTTGAAACAGTATCGCAAAATAGATGATCGTATCGCAGTTTGTCGTTATAGTGAATGGTTAACTGGAAATATGAACTAGCCTGTGTAATTAAGGAGCTTATGATATTGGGAATGCCAACGCATCCTCATGATTAAAAATAAGTAAAATATTTACCTAAGACGTAGGCTGAGTTATACGAGATTATCTTGTCATTGCTTTATGTTTTCAACTGAGTTTAAAGATGAATTGATAGGAAGTCATGAATATAGACCTTCAGCTCTAAACTAAGGAAAAGCCGTAAAGAGTATTTACTGCAATACTTGCAAGAGCACTGTAGCTTCTGGGAATAGGGCTGCTTACAAGGGGGGGTTTCTTTTTAGGTATTACTTAAATTGCATAGGTAGATTAAAATGCGCAAAAAATTTTATGGACACATTAAGCTGTTCTTGCCAAGATGTGCTGTGAAAAATCATCATGGAAGGAAGACGTCTTTTCAACTCATTCTTCGTTACAGGCTTTTTAGATGGAAAGCAAATCAACAAATAGAATGACGCTAAAGATTGCACTTAAACTCGGTTGGTGGTAGTTATTGAAATGTTCAAGTAAACAGTGCGCCGTTTTGTAATTATCTATTAAAACGAAAAGAAGCATGGGATGGTAATATTAACTGGTGATGGAAACAGCAAATGCCGATAACCTTGAATCGAAGCGAGATATGTGAATGAGGGGAAGCATAAGGCCACATCGAATAATTACATTTTCAGCCACCGATCTCTAAAAGAAAGCAATGAAGGAAGTCGGACCTAATGTGTCTTGTTTATTAGAAACATTTTAAATTTTATTATTATTACCAGTGTATGATTATGCCTAGATATATATTCAAACCCATGAATTTTAATGCCTTATAAAGAGGAATATCAGCAACATCATACATTATGAGAAATAATGGCGTTTCTGAGTATTCTGTTACTTTGGATTGCCACCAGAAGAGAAAACAGCAGTCGTAAGGTAGAACCAATTGGCTTGATTCGTTCCTAGACAATAGAACCCAACAATAGAAAGAAAGCCTTTACTGACCATTTTATTAATTGCATCGCATGTGAAACTTACATTGCTAGTCTACTCCCTCCAATCTATCCAGCAATGTCATTCTCATAATTATCTGTCAGGTAGTTCAATGGCACCCATTCCTAAGCATTACTACTATTGCAGACGAAAAGTGGTGGTTATCTTTCCACATTCTATTTCTGTGTATCAGGTAGAATGTTTTCCAACGTAGTGATCCAGATTCACACCTGTTCCATACACTTTTTTTATCCTTTCTAATTAATTGCACATGAAAGAGTCTTCTTTTGCAAATTAAATACGCTGCCCCTAGGTAAGTTCTCTAAGCACAGCTAAGCATAGCAATTTTCCCCATTATCTTTGACAAAGGAGGAAGGGGGTACTTATTTGTCTAAGAGTTGCATACAGCTATTTATGTTTTTGGAACAGATTTGAATCTCGTTCATTTGATCTTGGAAAGTGTATAGGTTGTATTGTTTTTCTCATTTATTGACCACACGAGGTAGTCTTCGAGAATTATTGAACAGCAGTCCCTTTTTGTCTTAGATGCATTTAAGAAGGTGTTAAGAATTGGTTCTTCTGTCTCTCCTTAATAGTCGACTTCATTACTGTCACCACCGCTTTGACAGTGAAGACTTACCCCTTCCTTATCGGATTGGGCGGGCCCATTCCTCTTTATCTGTCCAGGCTTCTCGATCCAACATCACAGTAGAAAGGTCCTCAGCTGGTATGCCACATCTCGGGAAACTTGGTCAATGTAGGTCATACATGGTCGTCCAACACCGTAGTAGCCATAGCCTGGTTCCCGTAGAATTCCTTGTAGAGAGATTCGTTTTTAGTGCGGCAGTGCCCATCAAATATAGCACGTCTGTCTTTCGCTATGGTTTGCACCGATGGTATGTATCCGTAGAGCTCTTATCTGGTTGGATGCTGTTCCCGAGACTCACAAACCGCTCTAAGCATTCTTATATAGGTCCCGTCAAGCGTCATTTTAAGTTTCTTGGTTCTGAAGAGTTTGTGCTTTAAGCTGGCAGGAAGGGAAAGATTTTCAGATTATTCGTAGGCTGTCAAGAGCAGACCAGGCTTTGGCTGTACGTATGTTCATATCCTGCTCTGTGAATGAAAATTTACTTCAAAGGTATGTAAACCTATCAATAGTCTGGAGTGGCGTATCGTTCAATGTCTGGACAACACCTGTTTGGTATATATTCATGAATTCTGTCTTTGTTGAGTTCACATATAATCTTTTCTTTGCTGCTGACTGTTTAAGCGTGTGTAACAGTTTCTCAGCATCTGAAAAATTGTCTGCAGAAAGTGCCAGATCATCTGCGTAATCAGCTTCTGTTATTAGTTCAGCCGTGTACCGCCTTTCTCTGGCCCTATGAAGAGTGAAGCTTTATTCATGGTTCTAATCAAGTGATGTTCACAAAACATAATCTAAGGCAATGATGAAAAGAGGAGGGCGAAGAGTGTCACTCTGTAGTACACTTGCTTGGATTCTGAAGATGTTTGTATAAACATGAGGAGACCATACCATGGACTAGGTGCTGTTAAACATCATCATAATTGCCTCTACTGTTTCTTTTGGTATCCCATATGGTTTAGGTATCTCAACCAAATTACCTCAGACTTTGAAGAAATCAACGAATATGATAGATGCTTGCAGGTTTTTTGGTCTGACACTCTACAGTAATCTCTGAGCGGTGAGAATGTGTCCCTCGGTGGATCTGAATCCACTTTAATTTATACGCAAAATCTTTTCCACTTCTACTGCTACATTATTCCCAGCCGCATCATTTCTTTCAAAAAACTGATTGTGTTTCATGCATTTTTTAAATGAGGGAAGGATCATGGTGCTCATTCTAACGTTGAGATTACATTGTCGCTGTTTCCTTCCTTTCTTGGAGTTACATTTGCCTCATACAAATGGACATTTGCCTAAAGCCGCGCTTTTCAAGAAAGGGACTGGGACTGGTAATTCATTTTCTTCGAAGCCCTTATGATACTGTTAAAATGGCGAGTGACAGATAATACTGTACATCGACGTGATAAGCGATTCCCGAAACTAAAAAAACAAACGACTTGTTGCATTTTGTAAGTTATTTCTACCTCTGTCATTCGCAATAATACAAAGACCTGAC